>CM046002.1:40094456-40272634 GCA_025175895.1 Wurfbainia villosa | reverse complement strand
TAGGGTTTTATGTCTCATCCTCTTTGCATGCAAAAAACTATTATCTACATGGCATGGCATACATGGCATACATCTACATGTCTCGACACGCATGGCATAATGTTATGCATCTAATGCAATTACATGGCATACAATTATGTCATGTAAATAATTTCCTTATATGTCATAACTATTTATGAAAATAAAATATGTTTAAGATTTGTTTCTCCAAATCAAATCATAATTAAATTAGGAAACAAATTTCCAAATCTAATCACATATTTTATTCATGGAATTATTTGATTAAGGAAAATCTATTTAAGAAACCAATTTCCTAAATCATTAAAACTACTTATGGAAATAAAATATTTTAAGATTTGATTTCCCAAATCAAATCATGATTAAATTAGAAAACAAATTTCCAGAATCTAATCAAATATTTTATTTATGGAAAATATCAATTTCCATAAATACTTCCAACTTTCCAAAAGTGGAAGATTTCCATAAATACATCTAGACTTTCCAAAATTGAAAAATTTCCATAAATACTTCTAAATTTCCAAAATTAGAAAATTTCCAGAAATGACATTATGACTATCACAAAACCATTTTACGATTATGTCGAATCACAACCTGGGCTCTGATACCACTGTTGGGTTTTCGACACCGCGGCGTGTGTGTGTTCGATCACGTTTCGTAAACATGAACACAGCAGAAGCAATAAAAATAATAAATCTACATTTATTACAACACACACAGCACACGCATGCATATTACAACAAGTGTAGACATAACCGTAAATTTAAATTTGCAATAAAAGGAAATTTATCTACGTTATACCTTTCGTATGGCGTGTAGCGGGAACGGTATCAACCGGAACGATCCTCGCTAGAATCGTCTCTATCCGTATCCACGCTGAGTTCCTCGGGATGAATTCACTAAGCCACGAGCTTCGTCTTCGTACAGGTTACTAGCCTCGTGTTGAAGACGACGTGATCGAGAGATGATCACGATCTGAATCCAAATTCGGATCCTAATACCAGTTCTCAAAACTCGCTTCTCCGGAGAGGTATTCGTCAACCAATTGACGAATCCTTCATCCTCCACCTCAGAGGATTACCGGAGATCGAATCCCCGGTAAGTTAGCCTCTGTCGGAGCTCTAACCGTCGTCCAAACGATGCTCCGACGAGAGGAGAATAAGCTGTCCAGAAAACTGGACGGCTTTGGTGGAGGTGATAGGCGCCGGCCAACCAAGGGAGATAGAGCTCACCTTGATGCCAAACTTGAAGGAGATCACCGGAGCACTAACCGACAGCAGCTCGACGCCAGCGAGGGGGAAGGTCAGCACCTTCTGGACGCCGGTTGGAGCCTCAAGGTGGGCGGCGACAAGGAGGAGGAGAGTTGGCTCCGAATTTCTCCAAGGAGAGGTGGGCGACAACTTAGGGTTGTGGATTAGGGCTTAATTATACCTTAAGCCCTCTTTTATAGAGAACTAATTCTCTTAATGGTTATTGGATCATAACCATTAGGCCCGTTAACCCGCTCCATTAAGATAAGTTAAAATAAACCAAACCATGATGGTTTATTTTAAGTTAAAACGAACCGAACCAACTTTTGGTTCATTCGTTTAAAATAAACCGAACCCTTTGGTTTATTCTCCTCCATTGGATTAGAACCAAACCATTTTGGTTCATCCATTATGTCTTCATAAGACACGGCCCATCCACGCTTCCATTGCAACTGAAACGATTTCATGCTCGCTTCATGTTTGGTCCAACCAAACCTTGTTTCTCTCGATTTGAGAATCCCATTCTCAAGCTCGTTTTAAATCCTTTGGATTACACTCGTTGTGCGTGTGACCAAATAGGTTCTCGATTTATGTTGGCCGTCTATAATTAACCATTAATTATAGAACGATCATGAGTGACACCTAGTAGTACATCATGATCCCCAATTAAACGAAAAGATCAACGGTTGATCCAGAACTATTTCTGAAACCCTTCAGCAGCTCGAATGAATCGTGCCCCATTCCCTTCACTCATCTTATACCCACTTGGTTCAGGACATGGTCTATAGTGTCAGTCCCCACTAGGCTGACTACGTCACACCTAGCCCAAGTATCATTTCCTCGTCCTACGGATTCTAGTTACTGCACATTTATCGAAGAGTACCTTACTCTTAACATGTAATGCTTTGGCCAAAGACCTTAGTAACAATCTGACGAGAGGCCATGGGTATACATCTCCTCGCAAGGATTGGTGAATCCTTTATAGGCTATTCAAACACCTTCGATCACTTCGACTTATACCCAATCATCCCGGGTCCACATCTCCTTAGAGATGTTTGCTTAAGATGTCAAAGCATAAGTCTCCATGATCAAGATGACTTGAATACCGCAAGTCAAAGGAACATCGCACTTAAGCCACAGTAAGAACTTCATTGACATATCTATATATGCAGAGAACCATAAGAAGTCTTACGACTGGTCACTCCAATGAACTAGTTACCATAACTAGCATCCACGATTAACTCCGGACATCACTATGTCTCCAGCCAGTGAGAATCAGCTGCTTGGATACACCAAGGAGTATACCTCGTGCTAGTCTCGACGGAATTGATGGTGTCCAAATCCATCAATTCATCGACTAGGGATAATTCCGATACATCACAATTACACATGTAGAGATACTCACTAGTTGTGATCCAATTACAAATTCTCTCATGCTGTGAATCGTATCGTGGACATTCAGTAAATGAGTTTAAGATCCAATCAAATACATAAAACATGTATACTCAAATAGTGAATATTCATTTATCATATAAATGGTTCATACATAAGGCGATTGCCTTAGGACATCTCTCATATATTACTAAAAGCCTATACCTGGACCAAGTCACTTAGACTCATCCACACAAGATTTGAGGGACATGATGCAAAGAACTTACATAACAACAAGCACAATTTCAAAGAAGAAAGAATAAAGGAGTGACACAGCCATTCAGAATTTAGAGAGGCAAATGAGTCAGATGGCTTCTACACTCACTCAGCTTCAGTCCCAAGGGTCTAGTCAATTACCATCTCAGTCTGTTCCAAACCCCAGAGGGAATGTGAGTGTTATGTCACTAAGGAGTGGGAAAACTATGATATATCCCAGCCTTCCGAGACCTGCCACAGTTCATGCACCTGTGCCTATAGCAGTTTCTGACGAAGAAAAGGAACAAGAATTACAATCAGGTGTTAAATCGCAAGAGGTAGTGCAGATTCCCTTCCCTCAAAGAGCAGGAATTTCTAAGAAAAATGTTATTGCAGGAAGGTCAAATGATCTTGAAGAATTGGTGGACATTTTCAGTAAGGTGGAAGTAAACATACCATTATTGAAGGTTATCAAACATATACCAAAATATGCTAAGTTTTTGAAGGATCTTTGTGTTCATAAGAGGAAACTGAAAGGTAATGAACTGGTAAGCATGGGAAAGAATGTATCAGCTTTGATTCAGTCAATGCCCATGAAATGTAAAGATCCAGGAATGTTTACCATACCATGTGTGATTGGAGAATGCAGTTTTTCAAATGCAATGTTGGATCTGGGTGCATCCATCAATGTCATGCCTAAGTCTGTTTTCCTATCCCTAGGTATTGGACCATTACAACTGACTGGGTAATTATTCAATTAGCCAACCGAAGTTTAGCTCATCCAGATGGTGTTATTGAAGATGTCTTAGTTAAGGTGAAGGATCTGATTTTTCCAGCTGATTTCTACATTCTTGATATGGAGGGAGACATGACTTCAAGCCAGACTCCTTTGATTTTAGGGAGGCCGTTCCTCAAGACTGCAAGGACAAAGATTGATGTACATATAGGAACATTGACCATGGAGTTTGGAGACATAGTGGTACAGTTTAGCATACTTGAAGCAATGAGGTATCCTGAAGAAGATCACTCACTACTTAACATTAATATTCTTGATGAGTTGGAAGGTAGTGCAGAGACTTCGTTGATTGATAGGGATACCAACTCTGAGGTAATAGATGATGACATTGTGGATGTTTGTGCAGGGATTTCGTTAATGGAAGCAGGTCCTGAAAAATTGTTTCCTTCCCATGATCAACCTCCAAAACTAGAATTGAAACCTCTACCGGATCACTTGAAGTATGCTTACTTGGGGAAAGAGGAGAAATTACCAGTCATTATTGCTAAGAATTTAGGAGCAGATCAAGAGATAAGATTGTTGAATTTGCTAAGACTTTATCAGAAGGCCATAGGATGGACCATTGCAGATATTCCTGGCATCAACCCTTCCTTTTGTATGCATAGGATCTTCCTGGAGGAGAACAAGTACCCAGTAAGGCAACCACAGAGAAGATTGAACTCATTGCTTACCGAAGTGGTAAAGACAGAGATTCAAAAATTGTTGCAAGCAGGTATCATTTACCCCATTTCAGATAGTCAGTGGGTGAGCCCAGTACATGTGGTACCAAAGTAATCGGGGATGACAGTGATTGTCAATGAGGACAGTGAGAT
Source organism: Wurfbainia villosa (assembly GCA_025175895.1). Taxonomy (NCBI): domain Eukaryota; kingdom Viridiplantae; phylum Streptophyta; class Magnoliopsida; order Zingiberales; family Zingiberaceae; genus Wurfbainia; species Wurfbainia villosa. The sequence continues at coordinate 40,268,132 of CM046002.1, read as the reverse complement.
GATTTCCACAAGAGTGAAAAATTCATGGAGGGTGTGAATAGATTATCGGAAGCTTAACCAGGCTACAAGGAAGGATCATTTCCCACTACCTTTTATTGATCAAATGTTGGATAGATTAGCGGGAAAGACTCATTACTGCTTCTTGGATGGATTTTCTGGATATTATCAGATTTGCATAGCACCTGAGGTCCAGGAGAAGACTACCTTCACATGCCCCTACGGGACATTTGCATTCCGACGCATGCCCTTTGGGCTCTGCAACGCCCCAGGTACATTTCAGCGATGCATGGTAAGCATTTTTGCAGATTTATTAGAGCATTGTATGGAAGTATTTATGGATGATTTTACTGTGTATGGCTCATCATTCGATGTATGTTTAGATAGTCTTTCTCAAGTTTTGCAGAGATGTGTGGAAACTGACCTGGTTTTAAACTTTGAGAAGTGTCATTTCATGGTTGAACATGGTGTTGTTTTAGGACATATTGTTTCGAGTTGGGGAATAGAGGTAGATCCTGCTAAGGTCAAGGTTATTTCTTCTTTGTCTTACCCTGCATGCGTGCGGGAGGTTCGAGCTTTCCTTGGTCATGCAGGTTTTTACAGGAGATTCATTCAAAATTTTAGTGCTATAGCCCTTCCCCTTTCACGCTTACTGCAAAAGGATGTGGAATTTGGATTTGATGAAAAATGCAAGGACGGTTTCAACCAACTCAGGGATGCTCTCACCTCATCTCCTATTATGAGTTCTCCTAATTGGGAATTGCCTTTTGAATTAATGTGTGATGCTTCTAATTTTGTAGTGGGTGCAGTGTTGGCTCAAAGGGTTGAAGGAGCTTCACATGTTATCTATTATGCATCCAAGACGTTAGATCCTGCTCAAGCAAATTATACAACCACGGAAAAAGAGCTTCTAGCCATTGTGTTTGCGTTGAATAAGTTTCGTTCATATTTATTGTGCTCTCATGTGGTTGTCTTTTCATATCATGCAGCTCTCAAATTCCTTTTAAAGAAGTCAGATGCAAAGCCCAGATTAATCAGATGGATACTTCTACTTCAAGAATTCACCGTGGAAATATGCGATAGGAGTGGCAAGGAAAATATGGTGGCTGATCATTTGAGCAGAATCATGCAAGATAGGGAGCTTACACCCATTCCAGATTGTTTTCCAGATGAACAACTTCTGACACTGCAAGGGGAAGTACCATGGTATGCTGACATCGTTAATTATTTGGTTGCACGTGTTATACCTGCAAATTTCTCTCAAGTACAGGTTAACAAATTAAGATGTGATGCTAAATACTATGTTTGGGATGAACCTTACTTGTGGAAGAGGTGCAACAATCAGGTAATTAGGCGATGTGTTCCTAACAGCGAGTTTCAATCTATTCTTACATTTTGCCATTCTTTATCTTGTGGAGGACATTTCGGACCACAAAGAACAGCTAGGAAAATTTTAGATTCAGGTTTATATTGGCCTAGTCTGTTCCGTGACGCATATGAGTTTACTAGAACATGTGAACAATGTCAAAAAGTCGGGAATATTGGACGTATAAATGAGATGCCACAACAGTCTATTTTGTTTTGTGAAGTGTTTGATGTATGGGGAATCGATTTTATGGGTCCATTTCCTATTTCTTATGGTTTCACATACATTTTATTGGCGGTGGACTATGTTTCTAAGTGGGTGGAAGCTATTCCTACCAGGACTGATGATGCATCTGTTGTTGTTAGTTTTGTCAGGTCAAACATCTTTTGCAGGTTTGGGTGGCCCAGGGCGATCATTAGTGATCAAGGGTCCCATTTTTGTAATAGACTCATGAAGAGGTTGCTTAACAAATATGGCGTTATGCACAAAGTTGCTACTTCTTACCACCCTCAGACCAACGGGCAAGAAGAGGTATCAAATAGAGAGATTAAGCAGATTTTGGAAAAAATGGTAAAACCTGACAGAAAAGATTGGAGCAAAAGGTTATATGATGCTTTGTGGGCTTACAGAACCGCTTTCAAAACACCAATTGGAATGTCACCGTTCAGGATTGTGTTTGGAAAAGCATGTCACTTACTAGTTGAGATAGCACATAAAGCTTTCTGGGCAGTCAAGTTATGTAACCTAGACATGGATCAATCTGGAGTTGAGAGGAAAATGCAATTATAGGAATTGGAAGAATTAAGACTTGAAGCCTATGAGAACTCTCGGATTTATAAGGAAAAGACCAAAGCATATCATGATAAGCACATACTGAGGAAAGAATTTCAACTAGGTGACAAGGTTTTATTGTATAACACTAGATTCAAATGGTTTCCTAGTAAATTGAGATCTAAGTGGGATGGTCCTTTCTATATTGTTAATATTTTTCCCTATGGCGTGATTGAGTTGTAGGACAAGGAAGATGGGCGGACCTTCAAAGTGAATGGGCATCGCTTGAAGAAATTTCATGATGGAATTATGCATGCGGTGTTGGAATGTGAAGCACTAGACAATCCCATCTACCAAATTTAAAGGGGAGTTCAGTTGTTCTTTTTGTTTTAATGCTTTTGTTATTTTTGTTTGCATAAATGTGTTAGTGAATAAAATCTTTGAATAGAATCCTTGAATGCTCGTATCCGTTTTAGGGGATGTGAAAGTTAGTTAAGTTTGATTATCATGTTTTTTGGATTCTAGGGCATGATTAGATACTTTACATGCATATGCTCATTAGTGTGGTGATGGATGCTAATTGGTTGATTGTAATTGATGATTTTACACACCTAGTAAGGATCTAGCCATTTTCTCCTTGTGTGTGATATGCACTCTTGTTGTGGAGCTCTAGAACTTGCTATGTTTCTTCTCAAGGTTACAATTTCATAAAAGTTGTGATGATGATAATAAAGGCTATCTTATCTATACTCTTGGAATTTCTCTTGCGCTATCCTCTTTGTATAAATGCCTTCTTCTTATTGACTCAAACAATTTATCTTGTTGGATTTCTTGCCCGAGACAGTCAAATTTTAAGTGTGGGGGATCTTGAGGGGATGTGAGGTTATTGTTGTCTTGTTGTCTTTCTGAATGTAAGGTGAGATATAATGGGTAGCATGAGCACTTGATCACCAGGGTTGGACTAAGCTTTATTGCCTTTGAGGTCCTATTTTCTTTGTTGAGAGATTTGGACTAAGGAAAAGTGCACTAGTTTTATTGACACATCGGATAACAACATCTATGCAGAAATCAGATTAACAAAAAAAAAAAAAGTTGTAGCTGATTAATATGGGATTTCCTGGTGTCCTGGTTTACTGGACTATTCGGTATCATGGAAAAGGTCAGGACACTGGAACTGGATAGTCTGTAAGGCTGATGAAATCCAATTGTCTGTAATTGGAGGAAGATGCAGAATTCTGAATTTTTGCATAACGAAATTTGAAATTTTGTCGTCAAACATTTGGCATTTCGCGACTGGTGACCTTGGACCGTGATAAGTAAAGTTGGAATTCAAACTAAATTCAGAGGATTGATGGGCCAGTTGACCCTGAATTTTGAACATCTTGAAAGTCTAAAAAAGGAAGCTGTGTTTAAAAAAAAAATAAAAAAATAAAATAAAATTTGAGACTGCAGTTATTGAGTTCTGAAATTCTTGGAGTTAAACATGATTCAGAAACTCATCTCAAGAATCTGGAATTTGAGCCAATTGGAAGTGTTGAAACTTAATTTCCAGATACTAGAAATAAAAGTTTAATAATGAATTAGAAATTCTGGAATGTTGGAATTGGAGCGGTATTTTAGAAACTCTAGGAATTCTGCAACATTCAAATCGGCAGAAAGGGAACTGTAATTTCGGAGAAAAAGCTACATAATCTGTAGAAATTGGCACGGCTAGGGAATTTGAGCAGAAGGAGTTTGAAATGCAGGAATTGCAATTCGTATAATTAGGAAAATTCAATTGGAAGCAATTTGGAAGTCTGAAACTGAACGGAAATTTCTAAATTCCTCAAGCCCCAGATAGTGTTTATTGTCTTCTTACATTGTCATATCATCTTTCCACACCCTCTTGCTTTCTTATGTTTTATTGTGATTTCCCACGAGTTATACTTCATGATGATAAGCCTTTGGAGTCACGAAAACTTATGATCTAGTGATGGAGAGTAGAAAATATGCAAGCATATGGTAGTGAAACATCATTAGTTGCATTGAGTGGAACCCCATTTACTTACATGCTATTGAGAGTGAGAGCACCACCATATGCACCATATATCTTGTGAGGATTGCATCAAGTTTTAGTTAATCATGTGTTTGAAATCACCATGCTTATTGACTTGTGTTTGAATCAGATCTATTGTGCCTTGGTCTAAATAAACTTGATAAGCCTAAGTAACTACTTTTTACTTTCCTTTGAAGCAACGATATGAGTTACTTAAGGGGAAGTTGTTCCCTTTGCTTGCCCAGGACGTGCAAGAATAAGTGTGGGGGAATTGATAACACTCATTTTGGTAGTTTATATTGGCTTTAATAATTGATGATTCTATCCTCTTATTGTTTAATTGTGGAGAATTAGCACATTTTATGAGCAGGACTTGTTTTGGACTATACTGATCATTCCTACATAATTTGGATTGATTTTTAACATTTTCGATGTCTTCTTGTAGGGTACAGCCGAGCACAGGCGTGTCGCTCTCCATCCGTTAAATGACACGGCCAGTACCAAAATGACACGGGCTTTGGATACAGCCGAGCACAGGCGTGTCGCTCTCCTTCCATTACACGACACGGGCAGTACCAAAACAACACGGGTTTTGGACACAGCCAAGCATAGGCGTGTCGCTCTCCTTCCGTTACACGACACGGGCAGTACCTAAATGACACGGGCATGTCGTCTTGGCAGAAAAAAAAGTTAAAATTTCAGCGAAGATTTTGGGCTTAAATAAAAAGAAGCGAAGGCGGTAAAAAGAGTGGGGGACTGGATCTGCAGCCACTTCACCATCAACCGAAGCGGAGGCAAGGGATTCCTCTTCGTTCTGTTCATCTCCGATTCAATTCCGGATAGCATCAAAGATCGAGGATTCTTTTCTTAAGAGCACAAAACATGGAGTTCGCATCACTTCACTTCTACCTGTGGCAAGAGACACAGGGAGATTACTAGATCTAACTGCTTTTACATTTCTGAGCATTGATTAGATTTGTTTGCCTTGTTGAGTGTTTGGTTGAATTTCCCTATCGTCGTCTAGATGTTGTTTGGTTTTAGTTTTTCTCCATTTATTCAGTTGTTGCACTGATTTACTCATCGCTTGTTCTTTACTTCAAGAATGCACATAATTCGTTATGCTTAGTGTCCTTTCTTGTTTTTGAAGGGAGTTGCTTCGGAGGCTCATTGGCTCCCATGTCCCCGGATTAAAATTTTCACTAATGAAAGAACTAATCCAGATGGGATGAGTTTCCTTAGCAAAACCTATTCGTCATCGTGCTAACAACTTGAGTGATCGCTTGAACAAACTAGTTGTTCAAGCAACCCAACTCTTCTAGTTGGTTAGCCGCGGAAGAGACGACGGACGAATCGCCGGTTTTTGTGTTTGTATTCGGGGTCCATGATTATACAAAATATATACATACGCACACATGTATAAACAACACATTAAAGAACATGCTCAGATCTGAAAATAAAGTTGTAAAACTTTATACCTTACGATCTTCTACCGTATGTCCTATCCTTCTCGTGGACGACGTGTGGACGAAGATCCTCCACGAGTAGAAGCCTTCTAGATCGCATTCTTCCCTTCCTTGTCCGCTGCGAACAAAGAGAAGAACCAACAAATACCTATCCTTTCTAGAACCGGCCACCAAATTAGGGAATTTGATGCAACCGCCGACCAAGGAACAAGTGGATGAAGCGCCGGCCACCAATGGAAGGAGAACCGTCGGACACCTTGGAGAGATTGGAGGAGTGAACGCCGGCCACCAATGGAAGGAGAACCACCGGACAAGGAATAAGAGAGTGGCCTAGAGGATGGGTGCCAGCCAAGTCTTGATGGAGGAAGATGGGCGCCGACAACAATTTGATGGAGGAAGATTGCCACCCAAGCCCTAGCTTCCAAACCCTAGCCGCCCACTTTGAGAAGAGCCAAACCCTAACTCCAATTCTAAAATTAAATTGCCGCCCAAGCCTAAGCCCTCTATTTATATAATTGGGCTTAAGCCTCCTTTAATCTCTACCGTCGGATCTAGGGATTTAATCCCAACCGTCGATTCTAGGGTTTCATCCTAACCATCGGATCTAGGGACTTAATCCCAACCGTTGGTTCTAGGGTTTCATCCCAACCATCGGATCTAGGGATTTAATCCCAATCGTTGGTTCTAGGTTTTGTTTTACATTCTTGGATCTAGACTTCACAAGGATTATATTAGTCTACGATAGGGACCATAAGGAGGAGTTGGATCTTGGCCACCCGATGGATCGGAACCACACTCACTTGATCCATCATTGATGTTCCATTCCACTAGAGGATCATCATTGAACTACCTCACCAACCCCCATAAATTAATATGGGCTTCATATATTATTTGTACATTCATCTCCCCGTGTTTAAGATATCGAATGTCCGTCAATTAATTGATTTACTGACCATCAATTAATTAACATCTAATTCCTCGAGTAGTACTACTCAACCTTATCATCATGTTGACTAAGTCAACCAGCTGGGTTTACATGATGAACCTTATGAGCTCCTCAAGGGGACATCATCAACCTAATATATATGACACATTTTCCTCCTATAATCAACGGCACAGCATGTAAATAATATTATTTCCCAACTTACCCGGCATATTGATTTAATCCATCTAAATCTCACCCTCTGGTAAATCAAAGAAATAAATACTAAGTACATATGCGCGTTATTATATCGGGATTAAGAGCATGTACAACATAATATCCGAGGTCCGATTCAATTATGTAGTCAGCAATTAATTGAATCACCTCTATGTCGGTCCTACTCAATACACCTAAGTGTACTAGTGTAACTCTATGTTCAAGACAAAATAATACCAAGCTACACTACAACCATGCCAATGGTTTGTCCAAAACCATCTTGGTCGTGAGCCTCTTCTTATATTTTACAAGGGACTGATAACATGATCTTCTGTGCCACACCAAGCACCATGTTATCTACAATGTAAAATATTAGACAATATGCACACACATATAATAAATATATAAAGTGTAAACAATGATCATGTGATTCTTATTTCAAAATAAAATGTTCATACAAAAAGAGCTAGGCTTTCAGTATACATTCCAACAATCTCTCACTTATACTAAAAGACTATGCCGTCATCACACTGCCATACATCTGATCCCCATGTCCTCCACATGCCTATCAAATGCTTTCGCTGGAAGGGCCTTAGTGAATGGATCCGTCAGGTTATCCTCTGATGCAATCTTGGCGACAACAACTTCTCCTCGCTTTACGATCTCTCGTATAAGGTGGTACTTGCGCTCTATGTGTTTACTCGCCTTGTGGGCTCGTGGTTCCTTCGAGTTTGCAACTGCACCACTGTTATCACAATAAATTGTGATAGTTCTGGGCAAACCAGGAATCACATCCAAGTCCATCAAGAAGTTCCTGAGCCATACAGCTTCCTTGGCTGCCTCAGAGGCTGCCACATACTCAGCTTCCATGGTGGAGTCTGCCACGCATTTCTGCTTGACACTCCTCCATACTATGGCTCCACCTTCAAAAGTAAACACAAACCCCAAGGTAGACTTACTCTTGTCCCTATCTGATTGGAAATCTGAATCCATGTAACCCACAGGGACTAATTGATCTGCCCGGTAAACCAGCATATAATCCATAGTCCTTCTCATGTACTTCAATATATGCTTTACCGTAGTCCAATGTCCCTATCCAGGATTACTCTAATATCCGCTAACCATGCTCACGGCAAAGCAGATATCCGATCTCGTACACAGCATAACATACATGAGGCTTCCTACTGCCGAAGCATAAGGAACCACCTTCATGTCCTTTATCTCCTTTGATGTTTTGGGACACATCTCTTTAGATAAAGGAACTCTATGCCTAAAAGGTAGAAAACCTTTCTTGGAGTTCTGCATACTAAAATGAGCAAGGATAGTGTCAATGTATGAAGCTTGAGATAAGCACAACATCCTTTTCTTACGATCCCTTATAACTTTTATCCCAAGGATGTGTCCCACTTCTCCCAAGTCCTTCATATCAAACTGTTTGGACAACCATACCCTTACGTCTGATAACACTTTGATATTGTTGCCAACTAACAAAATGTCATCTACGTATAGTACAAGAAACACCACTACGTTTCCGTCACATCTCTTGTATACACAAGGCTCATCCGAACTTTGAATAAATCCATATGACTGGATTACCTCATCAAAGCGGAGGTTCCAAGATCTAGAAGCTTGCTTCAATCCATAAATGGACCGATTAAGCTTACATACAAGATGCTCTTTGCCTTTAGCAATGAATCCCTCTGGTTGTCGCATATAGATGTTTTCCTCAAGACTTCCGTTAAGGAAAACTGTCTTGACATCCATCTGCCAAATCTCATAATCCATATGAGCAGCTATAGATAAGAGAATCCGGATAGACTTAAGCATAGCTACCGGCGAAAAGGTCTCCTCATAATCGATACACTCTTTCTGAGTATACCCTTTCACAACAAGCCTAGCTTTGAAGGTCTTAACCTTCCCGTCTACTCCTCTCTTTCTCTTGTAGATCCACTTGCATCCAATGGCTTTTACACCATCGGGTGGTTCTACTAGCTCCCAGACCTGATTAGAATCCATATATTCTATCTCTGAATTCATCGCACTTTGCCAAGATACCGCATCTCTATCTTGGAGTGCCTCGTCATATGTCCAGGGATCCGGTTCATATTCACCAGGGACTAAGTCCGAAGACTCTCCCAAAAACATGAATCTCTCGGGTTGTCTAACAACCCTCCCACTACGATGAGGTGCCTCTTGTGTATGCTCTGTGACACGCGGTCTAGTAACTTGTGGTGTCTCCTCTTGTACCGGTGGTACTGAAGTCGGGACTTCCCCTGTCAACTCCTCAAGAACAATCCTGCTCGTGGGCTTGTGGTTCATCACATAGTCCTCCTCTAGAAATCTGGCATTCGTACTCACGATCACCTTCTGATCTCTAGGACTATAGAATAAACCACCCTTCGTTCCCCTAGGGTAGCCAACAAACAAGCGTACTTCTGTACGAGATTCCAACTTACCAGCATCTCCCTTCAGCACATGTGCTGGACTACCCCAAATTCGAATATGTCTTAGACTAGGCTTTCGTCCAGTCCACAACTCTGTGGGAGTAGAGGGTACTGACTTAGATGGAACCAAGTTAAGAATGTGTGCTACTGTTTCCAGAGCAAACCCCCAGAACGAATCAGGTAACTCAGAATAACTCATCATAGATCTGACCATCTCCATAAGAGTCCTGTTCCTTCGCTCCGCCACACCATTCTGCTGGGGTGTGCCCGGTGCGGACAATTGGGATTGAATTCCAACCTCTGATAAGTATCTCCTAAACTCTCCCAAGAGGTACTCGCCACCACAATCAGATCGTAATGTCTTGATACTTTTACCTTGACGGTTCACCACATCAGCCTTGAATTCTTTGAACCTGTCAAAGCATTCAGACTTGCGGCGCATCAAGTAAATGTATTCATACCTTGAATAATCGTCTATAAAAGAGACGAAGTATTCAAAGCTACCTCTAGCCTGGATAGTCATAGGACCGCACAGATCAGAATGAACCAATTCTAACACATCTTTGGCTCTATACCCCTTGGCCTTGAAAGGCCTCTTGGTCATTTTACCTTCCAAGCAAGATTCGCAGGTTGGGAGATCCTCCACCACTAATGAACCAAAAGGTCCATCAGCTATCAACCTTTGAATTCTACTTAGGTTAATATGACCAAGCCTTGGATGTCAAAGATATGTTTGGTTCATTTGCGAAGGTTCTTTTATCTTATTAGATTTAGAAGATGAGTTATTTACTTCTATATGCATCGTGGGAGTTTTCGGTTCAAGAGTATATAAATTGCCAACCAATGTACCAGAACAGATAATCTCCCTATTCCTTTTTATAATCACTTTGTCATTAAAAGAAATAGAATATCCATCCATATACAATTTAGAAACTAAAATTAAATTCTTTCTAAAAGTAGGTACATAAAGATAATTTCTCAAAACCAAAACTTTATTCCTATCAAAAGATAAATAAACGTCTCCCACTGCAATAGCCGCCACCTTTGAAGCATTGCCCATGAAGACGGTAATCTCTCCCTCAGCTAGTCGTCGGGTTTCCTGGAACCCCTGCAAAGTATTGCAGACATGATCAGTGGCTCCTGTATCTACACACCAGGCACTGGTAGATAGCACCGCTAAACATGTTTCAACAACTAAACAAGAAGATATACCTTTGTTCTTTCGGCGAGGACAGTCCGCCTTCCAATGTCCAGGCTGCTTGCAAGTGAAGCACTTGCCTTTTGGCTTCTTCACTCCTGCCTGAGGTCCCACTGCCACCTTCTTCGCTCCACCTTGCTTCTTCTTCTTCTTACCTTTTGGTTTAGAGGAAGAAACCTTCTGAGCGACCATGGCTTGAGCACTTTGACGAAAAAGCCTCTATGCCGCCTGGAGTTCTGTCAGAAGCTCTGCCAATGAATACAACCTCTTGTTCATGTTGTAGTTGAGGCGGAACTGCTCAAAACTCCTAGACAGAGACTGGAGAATGATATCGACCTGGGTTTCCCCATCGATCTCAGCTCCGAGGACTTCCATCTCATTAAGATGAGCCATCATCTTGAGAACATGATCCCTAACGGGTGTTCCCTCGATCATGGAAGTCGTCATCAATTTTCTCATCGCCTCCTGTCTAGCCGCCCTACTCTGATGTCCGAAAAGTTCCTTGAGATTGAACATCATGTCATAAGCTATGGCTATGGCCTGATGTTGATGTTGCAGTACATTTGACATAGATGCCAAAATGTAACACCGCGCCATCTCATCTGCCTTGACCCATTTCTTATAACGTTCTTTCTCCTATTCATCAGAGTCATCGGAGGGCTTAGGAGGACAGACCTCGAAGAGTACAAATTTGTACTCCTCCGCAGTTAAGACAATATCCAGATTTCTTTTCCTATCAATGTAGTTTGGTCCAGTAAGCTTATTTTCTTTTAAAATCACAGCAAGTGGGTTGAAAGCCATTTGAAAATCCTAAAAATCACAATGATCAAAATATTAGATTTCAAATATTATTGATTCCTCAAAAACAATAAAATTCCGAAATCAACCAACACCTCAAAACACCGAGAATATCGCATGCCACGATAGTGTGGACGTATACGAATTCTACATTTGTAAGAGAAGGTTTTACCCATTAATTTTATTATCTTGTCAACCTTACTTTTTGACAAATAAAATTAATAGTTGGTTCCTCTTTGGCCCTACAAATAAAAGTAGTGACTCCGATGGGGAGGATACTTTTTATTTGCATCTAAGTGTGCACCATTACACGATACTAAGCGAATTATTTCGGATTATGTGCCTTACCGATGGGGAAGTACACACGCTCCTAAATAATTTCCTATAACCATTATTTGACCTAGTGATCCGCAAACAAACCCATCCGATGGGGAGGAAGGCACTCAGAGCCAACGCGCAAGTTTGTTGCATCACACGTCAAATTGTAATGGAGGTCGTGGGAATTAATTAAAATATCCTTCTCCCACTTAGTAAATTGCAATTGAGGAATTTTAAAGCATACACAACATGCATATAAAACAAATCAGCAATAAATATGGAAAAAACAGAATTTTTCCAACTATTATGGCATTGTCCTCCAATACGCATCCCGTCGTGTCGCCACCTCGTCCGCTCAATCTTTTCCCGTGCGCAAGTCACCAAAGAGATCCGAGCCGAGATAAACTATTTTAATTTACATCCATCGATCCTATACTCCACGAAGGAGTGTACAAATAATCTAGATCGAAAGTAAACTAAAATGAGCGGCTAAACAATGCCATATTTAATTACAAAAATTAAATATTAACCAAGCCTCGTCAACCCCGAGGATTCAAATAATATACATACAATCACACACAAAACAATCACATACAACCAAATAGCCATAATAGTCGGATCTTATGCCTGCAACCAAAAAGTTAGCCTACGCACATCGTACTATTATCCGGCATACTCAATATATGATATGTGCATGAAAGTAACCGAATCCAAAACACACAAAACCGGAAACCTATGGCTCTGATACCACTTGAAGGGAGTTGCTTCGGAGGCTCATTGGCTCCCATGTCCCCGGATTAAAATTTTCACTAATGAAAGAACTAATCCGGATGGGATGAGTTTCCTTAGCACAACCTATTCGTCGTCGTGCTAACAACTTGAGTGATCGCTTGAACAAACTAGTTGTTCAAGCAACCCAACTCTTCTAGTTGGTTAGCCGCGGAAGAGACGACAGACGGATCGCCGGTTTTTGTGTTTTTCTTCGGGGTCCATGATTATACAAAATATATACATACACACACATGTATAAACAACACATTAAAGAACATGCTCAGATCTGAAAATAAAGTTGTAAAACTTTATACCTTACGATCTTCTACAGTATGTCCTATCCTTCTCGTGGACGACGTGTGGACGAAGATCCACCACGAGTAGAAGCCTTCTAGATCACGTTCTTCCCTTCCTTGTCCGCTGCGAACAAAGAGAAGAACCAACAAATACCTATCCTTTCTAGAACCGGCCACCAAATTAGGGAATTTGATGCAACCGCCGGCCAAGGAACAAGTGGATGAAGCGCCGACCACCAATGGAAGGAGAACCGCCGGCCACCTTGGAGAGATTGGAGGAGTGAACGCCGGCCACCAATGGAAGTAGAACCACCGGCCAAGGAAAAAGAGAGTGGCCTAGAGGATGGGCGTCGGCCAAGTCTTGATGGAGGAAGATGGGCGCTGGCAACAATTTGATGGAGGAAGATTGTCGCCCAAGCCCTAGCTTCCAAACCCTAGCCGCCCACTTTGAGAAGAGCCAAACCCTAACTCCAATTCTAAAATTAAATTGCCGCCTAAGCTAAGCCCTCTATTTATAGAATTGGGCTTAAGCCTCCTTTAATCTCCACCGTCGGATCTAGGGATTTAATCTCCACCGTCGGATCTAGGGTTTTATCCCAACCGTCGGATCTAGGGATTTAATCCCAACCGTCGATTCTAGGATTTCATCCTAACCATCGGATCTAGGGATTTAATCCCAACCGTTGGTTCTAGGGTTTCATCCCAACCATCGGATCTAGGGATTTAATCCCAATCGTTGGTTCTAGGTTTTGTTTTGCATTCTTGGATCTAGACTTCACAAGGATTATATTAGGCTACGATAGGGACCATAAGGAGGAGTTGGATCTTGGCCACCCGATGGATCGGAACCACACTCACTTGATCCATCAATGATGTTCCATTCCACTAGAGGATCATCATTGAACTACCTCACCAACCCCCATAAATTAATATGGGCTCCATATATTATTTGTACATTCATCTCCCCGTGTTTAAGATATCGAATGTCCGTCAATTAATTGATTTACTGACCATCAATTAATTAACATCTAATTCCTCGAGTAGTACTACTCAACATTATCATCATGTTGACTAAGTCAACCAGCTGGGTTTACATGATGAACCTTATGAGCTCCTCAAGGGGACATTATCAACCTAATATATAGGACACAGTTTCCTCCTATAATCAACGACACACCATATAAATAATATTATTTCCCAACTTACCGGGCATATTGATTTAATCCATCTAAATCTCACCCTCTGGTAAATCAAAGAAATAAATACTAAATACATGTGCCCGTTATTATATCGGGATTAAGATCATGTACAACAAAATATCCGAGGTCCGATTCAATTATATAGTCAGCAATTAATTGAATCACCTCTATGTCGGTCCTACTCAATACACCTAAGTGTACTAGTGTAACTCTATGTTCAAGACAAAACAATACCAAGCTACACTACAACCATGCCAATGGTTTGTCCAAAACCCTCTTGGTCGTGAGCCTCTTCTTATATTTTACAAGGGACTGATAACATGATCTTCTTTGCCACACCAAGCACCATGTTATCTACAATGTAAAATATTAGACAATATGCACACACATATAATAAATATATAAAGTGCAAACAATGATCATGTGATTCTTATTTCAAAATAAAATGTTCATACAAAAAGAGCTAGGATTTCAGTATACATTCCAACAGTTTTCCCTTGAGATTAGATGATTTAGGAATCAATACACAACCCCCCCTCTCTATTCAATCTAAAAAAAGAATCAAAACTGCAATAACCACTGGAATTACCGTACACCATCTTCAATCGTTGGGAGATGACTCGAATCATCCTATACTACTTTAGTTAGGGGGATTCGGTATTACTAAATTGGTTGAGCTCATTTAGACGACAATCTGAGTCTTACACCAATGGCGCTTTGCATATTACCACATATATATACATATATATATATATATATATATATATATATATATATATATGGTTGTGATTAATATATATATAGATGCGGTCTATATATATATGATTATTGTGATGTCGTATTTGTTTGTATTATGTTTGCTGCACTTGTTTGTACATCATATTCATGCATGCTTCTTGCATTTATTATACGGTTGTGTTAGATATTTGTATATGTGTTGGACAGACCATTAGGTACCTTGACCGGTAGTATGGTGAGTTGGTATTACTCTTCCTGTTATATATATGTTTGATATATGTTCAGGTTGGATCAGAGTAGCGTAGCAGACTTCAGGTATGTCTGCATTTTACGTTGTTCATTTGGTTAGATGGTATATGCTTGTATTTATATACTATGTTGATATAGCTGTTGTACCTCTAGATTATGTTGTTGAAATACATGTGATATTACATATATACATGTTTTCTATTACCTGCTGAGTTTTACTCACCACCCCAATGGACCCTGGGTTTTTCTATCTCCCAGGTAACAGGTAGAAGTCTTCGTGACGGCTTGGAGCACCGCTGGCTGACATCTCATCTCACCTCCGAGGCTTCCGTGTTTGTGTTGGATTTTCCATATGTCTTGTTATGTATTCGGAGTTTTCGTGATGTTATGTATTATGTGATGTACGCACATGTTGGTGTGGGTTTTGACGAGGTTTTCTTTATGTTCTAGTGTTATTCATACCGATATGCATGTGTGTAGGTTGGGATGTTATTGTATCATGTTTCCGCTGTGTTTTTGTGTAGTTGTTGTTTTCATATATATATATTGTTGTTATTGTGGGCCTACGGGCCTTGTATTAACCCGAAATGTTGCCACATACAGGGGAGATGTCGTCCGTTTGATTTTCGGCTCGGCATGCTCTCGGGGCATGACAACTTTAGTGGTATCAGAGCCCAAGGTTCTGCGATGTCATACAATGTTGTTTTGTGTCGAGTCTTGGATTCTCAGGAGTCGATTTGTTCGGTTTTGGTTTTCTGAGATGAGATGGACAGTGACCTGAGCTCCAAGCAGCACGAGGTAAGAATTCCTGATAACTTATGGTTTAGTAGATATTTATCTAAACTTGATCGGTAGGTGTATACAATAGAGTTATGACACCTGTGCAGACTTATAGTAGAGGTCGTCCACCGAGCCGACCAACCGGAGTGCCGATAGGGTTTATACTCCCGATTTTGTTGGCTATGCTTTTAGTATATATAACAGGGAATAACCTGTAGTGTGTTGGTTATTGTTCATAACTGTGGTATGAGTTGACCTCGAAAATGACCTGTTAAGTCTGTGAGTCTTGAACCTGTATCGAAAAGGTGATTTACCTTTGAGAGCCGACTGATACCGAGTCGGAAAATAGGGGAAAAGTCATCATATTTATTATGGAAATTAGAGACTACAGTCTTAGAGATTTCCACTAACTGTGCTAGTCAGATAATTACCTGTGGGTAATGAACAGACTTGTAGACTATTGTGATGCAGATAGCGGAAGGCTAGGTTACAGTGTTTCATAGGGATTTTATGTAAAATACCGAAAAAAAATGCTTGTTAATTAGGGAAATACCCTATGGAATTTTATTGGTATGACTCTCTACAGGATAGAGAGTCTATGGTGGATGTCTGTATGTGAGACATTGCATTCATGCATTTACATGCACGCTGGCGACGAGGTCTCCCTTGTGGTTGAGAGGGTCGCCAGTCATCCTGCCTCCACGGTTACTCATAGGAGGAGTAACCGGTGTGAGGGCAGAGCATTGAGGTGCCGCACTCTACCACTATAGACGGTGGTAGTTGGATTTGCATGTCGTAGTCCTGCGTGTGTGGTACTCGACCACTCATGGGTAGTGACTGTCGGAGTGACCAACAGCAGGGACCCCCATCGTGTAGCTTGCTCTTTACGCTTATATGCTACTCGATCATACTGCCCACTCGGCCACTCGAGAGTAGTGGTTGGTGTTGAGTTGGGACAGTTGTCATGCTCGAGCCACCGAGGCCACACTGGGGTCGTGGTAGCTTTAGGGTGAGCCGACATGACCATGCATGCTGCATAGCCGTATCTGATGGCGCTTTGCATATTACCATATATATATACATATATGCATGTATATATATATATAGATGGTTGAGATTAATATATATATGGATACAGTCTATATATATATGATTATTGTGATGTTGCATTTGATTGTATTATGTTTGCTGCATTTGATTGTACATCATATTCATGCATGTTTCTTGCATATGTTATACAGTGTGTCAGATATTGGTATGGGTTGGATAGACCATAGATACCTTGGCCTGTAGCATGAGTAGATTATGTGTTGGTATTACTCTTCCTGTTATATATATGTTTGATATATGTTCAGGTTGGATCAGAGTAGCGTAGCAGACTTCAGGTATGTCTGCATTTTATGTTATTCATTTCAGTTAGACGGTATATGCTTGTATTTATATACTATGCTGATATACCTGTTGTACATCTAGATATGTCGTTGAAATACATGTGATATTACATATATATATGTTTTCTATTACCTGCTGAGTTTTACTCACCACCCCCGCGGACCCTGGGTTTTCTGTCGCCCAGGTAACAGGTAGCCGACTTCGTGATGGACTTGGAGCACCGCTGGCTGGCATCATCTCATCTCAACTCCGAGAGTCCGGATTTTTGGTGTTCTCATTGTATTCCGTTATGGATTTGTTTTATGTGATGATTGTAGTTGTGACTATTGATGTTGTACCCTTTTCTTCCTTTCTGGTTTTATTGTGGTGTCCTGAGTCGGTGTTAGTCATACCGGTATGCTGTGTGTTGTCGTTTGTTGATTGTAGTATGTTTCCGCTGTGCCTTGTGTAGTTTTTGTTTTCATACATATGTATTGTTGTTATTGTGGGCCTACGGGCCTTGTATTAACCCGAAATGTTGTCACGTACAGGGGAGGTGCCGTCCGTTTGATTTTCGGCTCGGTATGCTCTCGGGGCATGACAACTTTAGTGGTATCAGAGCCCAAGGTTCTGTGATGCCATACAATGTTGTTTTTGTGTTGAGTCTTGGATTCTCGGGAGTCGATTTATTCGGTTTTGGTTTTTGAGATGAGATGGACAGCGACCTGAGCTCCAAGCAGCACGAGGTAAGAATTCCTGAAAAACTTATGGTTTAGTAGATATTTATCTAAACTTGATCAGTAGGTGTATACAATAGAGTTATGACACCTGTGTAGACTTTTAGTAGAGGTCGTCCACCGAGACGACCAACCGGAGTTACCTTAGTGTTTATACTCCCAGTTTTATTGCCTATGCATTTAGATGCTTATAACAGGGAATAACCTGTAGTTTGTTGGTTATTGTTCGTAACCGTGGTATGTATTGACCCCAGAAACGACCTATTAAGTTTGTGAGTCTTGAGCCTGTGTCGAAAAGGTGATTTACCTTTGAGGGTCGACTGATACCGAGTCGGAAAGCGTCACATTTATTATGGAAATCGAGACTACAGTCTTAGAGATTTTTAACTAATCATGTTAGTCGGATCATTACCTGTGGGTAATGAACAGACTTGCAGACTATTATTGATGCAGATAGCGGAAGGCTAGGTTATAAAGTTTCATAGGGATTTTATCCCTGAGTTGTTCGTACTGAGTTGTATAACTTTGAGTGTACTTTTAAGTACTTACTCATGTTATACCGAGAAAGTAGAGTTATTTGCATACCATTATCGGGGTTAAGCCGGTATTTGGTGATAAATGCAGAAAATAATCTTCGGGAAATAATATATCACTTGATCATGGATTAGTGATGTTGAAAGAGTGTATTTCCCCGTGTCACTTTTAGTGACACATTGTAAGGAATTCTTGAGCTTCAAGAAAGGGTGATCGGTCAGTAATAGTGTACTGTGCAGAGTCGTGAGACTTGCAGAGGTTACGACCGCCTAATAGCTCAAGAAGATGAACGGAGGATTTAAGCCACCCAGAGTTGGCTTATAGTTGGATAAGGATGTCGGGATCTTCTACTAGATCCTGCCGGAAGACATTGGATTGAGACAGGAGTTTAGAAATGACTCCGTACAAGGGTTTAGTAGTTAGAGACCGATAAGCAAATATTGCAGGTCAACTTAATAGAGTCAGAAGTCTCCGACTGATGGACAAAAGGAGCAAGATCAGAGTCAGAGGCCTTGGGGCTACTTTCCGATTATAGAAGACCAATCGCAGTTCATCAGAAGGTTCTTGTGGATATCAGCAAAATCAAAACAAAGACTCCGAAGGGATTATGTGTGTGCAGTGCAGATCACGAAGACACGCGAAGTCAGATTATCTGTTGGAACAGTTCATCTGTTGCTATTGTGAGCAACCAGTACAGTGGAGGAGGTGTACTTTGAAGATTCAGTTGAAGACTATCGATGGTGTTCCGGGAGGAAGATGCATCGTCTCGACAGCAGAGATCAGCACAGAAGATGTGAGTTACCTCATCAGCAGCGACCTACTACCTCGGGCGTGGTTGAAGTTCCGTGATACTACCCTTCAAGAGAGATCGGCCTGTAAGCATTAGCAGAAGACATTGTAGAAGACTCAGCAAACAACAACAAACAGTTACCTCCAGATGTGTTTTGCTTAGTACAGAGGAGAGAGTATACGACGATGGTCGTATTTATTCAGTATTCTACAGTTGCAGCTCGTAGGATTAAGTGATGAGATCAAATGATCTAGGAAAACTCCTCGGATCATTCATTGTAGAAATGCGACCGTGTTATCGCGGACCGTTGGATCTGATCTTCTCTTCGGAGAAAGGTCGAGACTTGCGAGGAGCCTTTGAATCAGATCGACAGATAACGGATTGTTCAGGGTATTACTTTAGTTTACCCTCAAGGTTAATATATTGAGAGATGCTTGTAGTTACAAGTATCTGTATCTAGAACATTCTCAGTTGGATTAGAAGGTTCCTATACATCGACTTGTGGGTCGGTGGTATCTCTACTGTCAGGTGAGATGTGGACCAACAGTTAAGAAGTCAAGGGATACCCGTAGACTTTGATAGACATACTTTTACTATAGACATATCCTTACGGATGGTCAAATTGTTGGAAGTATGGTATGATATGTTTCTCGGATGTGCGTATAATCCGAGAGCCTTCGGGTGTAGTTCGGAAGAACTCCTAGCCTTGTCGTTGCTTAGGCAAGTGGAGTAGACGATCGAATTTATTGCGATAATAGTTCGGTATCGAAGATCACATATTCAGTGATAATTTTATGGGTATCAGTGTTGTTAAACACTATAGAAATTGGAAGAATATAAGTTGTGACTATAGGAGATATTGGAGGGGATATTTATCTATCCCAGTATTCCTCCTTGTGAAGATCCAGAACTCTTTGTTGAAAGAGAGATGGACATTTGAGATTATGCATCGATTATCGATGATGGAATATAGTAGTTATTGTGAAGAATATCCTTCGTTATGGATAAATGATCTATTTAGATCAGCTAAAGACACCTGCGTATACTCTAGGGTTGGTTTACGACTGGAGTGTTGACATTGTAGTGACATAGTGTCATACAAATATCATTGTCGTTGTGATGATTAATATATATCATCAGCTTAGAGTAAGGGGGATGCAGGTGTGTAGAGATGTCAATTTCATACTTACTATGAATTTTATAAGTTGTGATTAAGTTGTTAGATTAATTAACGATTTAGTCGTCACTGGATTTGAGAATCGTGTATCTTGAACACGATTGGATCCTTTTGTGGTTGTTGGAGTTGCGTAACCTGGCCACTGTTGATTGTGGTAGTTGGAGTTGCGCACTCGACCACCATAGATGGTGGTTTTCCTTGTATGTTTTGGTTAGTACTGTAGATGTGGATAGAATGTCTTAGCATTACTATACCACGGACTTGTTTGACAAAGGTGATGATAGAAATCATGTAGTCGGAAGCTGGTGAAACCAGTTACAAGGCTTAGACGGCGGTTAACTTTTACACGAGTATTAGTTAATCCTTCCGGTGTGGATAAAAGGATGATGTACGCAGATGCGTCATTTCAGGGATCGGAGCGAGTCCGATACAGTTGAATGAGGCATATCTTATGCTTACGACAGTTAAGAAACTACGAGATAGTCTGTCATATACATGACGTGCCTTTAGTAGTTATTATTTGGATTTGTAGATGTATGGAGCAGAAGTGCTCATTGAATTTAACTAGCTACTCGGTAGCTACAATAGAGTTGCTGGAACGCGAACGGTTGCAACTTGCGAGATTGGGCGCTATAATCTCCCATGCACTCACAGGGTGTGTGGTGGTGTGGATCTTGGACGGTAGATGGACTTATCTTGTGAGAAGATAATTTTCCTTCTCTAATATAGATATGTGTTCTGGACACGCATTCACTTAAGATAGAGTTGCTACCGGAGACACATCAATTGAGATTTGCTATGCATCCTGGTGATACTCGGATGTTCCGGGAAATGAGACGTTTATACTAGTGGAATGGTATAAAGAGAGTTATAGCAGATTTTGCTGCTCGATGTTTAGTATGCCAGTAGGTGAAGGCTGAACATCAAGAACTCGTTGGATTGCTCTAGAAAATTCCGATTTCGGAATGGAAGTGGGAGCATATCACTATTGATTGCGTTACGGGATTGCCTAGAACCCGTAAAGGACATGGTGCGATTTGGGTGAGTGTGGATCGACTGACCAAATCAGCTCATTTCCTTTCTATTCGTGGGTCGTACTTGTTGGATCATTCGGTAGAGTTGTATTACCGAAAGATTATCAGATTGCGTGGGGTACTTTTAAGTACCATATCGGATAGAGATTCGCGATTTACCTCGCGATTTTGACAGAGTCTGCACCAGACTATGGGCACAGAGCTTCGGCTTAGTGCAACATTTCATCCGCAGAGAGATGAACGGTATAAGTGTATCATTTAGATGTTGAAGGATCTATTCAGATCTTGTGTCGTGATTATGGAGGTGTAGCTGATCGGCTGGCTTTACCTCCGACACTTGCGGGTGTTCATAACGTATTTCATGTTTATATGCTGAGGAAATACGTGCCGCGATCTGACCATGTTCTGTAAGAGGTTCCGATTCTACCTCAGTTTAATGCAACTTACGAGGTGATTCTGTGGAGCCCGAGTCGCAAGGAGCGGCAGAGTGGGAGCCGAAGATACTATCTGAGCTCGATGGTCCCATCTGGTCACTTGAGGAAGGTATGGGGTCCTTTCGGAAACTTGCTTAAAGAAATTTTTCATGTAGTACGAAATTTGGGGACCAAATTTTTATAAGTGGGGGAGAATGTAAAATACCGAAAAAAATGCTTGTTAATTAGGGAAATACCCTATGGAATTTTTCAGGAATTTTTAGAAATTTTTCTGGATTTAAACGGGGGTCTTATGGACATTTTAGGGGGATAAAGCGAATAGGCTTTTGTAAAGTCTGCTTAGACTATCTCAGGAATTAATGGGTTTAATTTAAACCCTTTATATTTTTCCGCTTCCCTTAATTCCCCATCGCTGTTCTCTTCCCGTCCGATCCTTTTCTCTCCCGATTCCATTCGGCGCCGCCTCCTTCTTCGCTCCATCTCTTCCGATCCAACAGCAGCGAGCGTCGCCGCCACTTGAGTTCGACCCTTCGTCGCCGGAGATCTCCAACTGAACACCTCTTCCCTGCCGCCTCTTCTCTTCTCCTCACCTCTCCACCAGCGCCCCTTCTCCCTCGTGCGCCAACACGCCGCTGCCACTGTCGATGCCACCGCGAGCTCCTCGGCTCTTCGATCGCCGGCGCCCTAAGCCAGCCGGTCACACAGAGGGTAGCACCCACGCCGTCGTCGCTCTTCCTTCGACTGATCTGCCACCGTCGCTACGCCCTGCGCCCCATCGCCTTTGCTCCGCCGGATCTCTGCCCTAGCGAGCCGAGCGGCCGACCTCGCCCGAGCCGCGCGCCACTAATGGCCACCTCCTCAAGCCGATTGGAAGGAGCTCGACGTTTCTTGTTGGGAGATCCGGTCGGAGGGAGGATTACCGAGCAGCACCGTCGGTGGATGCAGGCGAGTGTTCACCCCCAAGACCTCTTCTTAATCCAGATCGAGATGTCCCTGTGGTGTTTCCGATCCAGACTGCTGCTATCTCAAGGCCTTCCTCGTCTGGATCTCGGGTTTTTGCCAGAATTGGGAACTGATCTAGAGTCAAGGAGAACTAGTAATTGAATCTTCGCGACCCATCCTGTTCTAAAGCATGATCTTGCTTAATTCCAGCGATCGACGACTGTGGGCCCGGTCGTGCTCTCGTCATCTTTGGGAAGAATGCAAGAAGCATAGATTGTGGTTTCATACGCGCCAATTCCTTGTGTATTTGGCTCGACCTTATCGACACCTGCACTGCTGGCTGCTTGGTAAATTTTTCAACTTAATCATCTTTGCTGATGTCTATTTTACTTTCTCTTCTATGTTCAGGGGAGATGGGTGATTAAAGCAAAGATTTCGGGTAGATAGATCTAATTGTTTCAGATCTGAAACCACCAATCATTAATCCAAAAGTTGTGTAGCTAAGAGTAAGAAAGGTGTAAATTGCTAAGTGATTGAAGTTGTGGCGTGTCTTCCTTTTTACCGTAGCATGCAAGAGAATGGAGGTACTAAGTGCATTGGAGAGATTGAACTTTACCACAGTTCCATTGATGGGTGTTGATCGGAGTTTCTTTTGTATCAAGGAGTCGGTGGTGGTTGATTCGAACAGTAAGGTAAGTGAACCTTGAGTTAATATTTTGGTAATGAAATATAGGGATGAATGTGAAAGGTTGATTAGGTTAATTGGATAACTAAATCAATCTTATTGTTTGAGATACGAAGTTGATGTGGGGTCTGATTCGATTATGCATTGTACAATAGAACTTAATCATGTTCTATGTTGTGTGCAGGATTTTGGTTCGAGATATTCGCAGGCGTAAAGACGATTGGTGTCTACGAAGCAGGTGGGTAATTTCCTACCTGGTCCGGGTAGTTATATTTCATTCAGATTTAATCATTGATATGAGCATGTTAGGTGTTCATATTACCTTGACCATGTTCTTTTTTATCATATGCTTGATCCTTTACCGTTGGCTATTAACTCTATTGCTGATATCATGTTTATTTTATCATGATTAGGAGTTATACATATAGGTGATGCAAGTAACTTAGAATTTGTTTAAGTTAAGTGCAAATGGTAATGTCCGGATAACAACCTGATTGTACATTGGGCAAAAAGGTCATTCGTAGGTAGATAATGACTTTAACCTAGGGTTAGTTCTAGTACCCTTAGGTTGTATGTTACCACCGAACATGTGTTGTGTAAATGGTCAGAGGAATGATACTTAGGGTATCGCTACGGACCGGTGGTCCTAGCTTGTTATAATCAGATGAGTACGACTCTCTACAGGATAGAGAGTGCGTCGAGTAGATTAATATGACTCTCTACAGGATAGAGAGTATTATGATCAGTTGAGTACGACTCTCTACAGGATAGAGAGTGCGTCGAGTAGATTGGTACGACTCTCTACAGGATAGAGAGTGCGTCGAGTAGATTGGTATGACTCTCTACAGGATAGAGAGTCTATGGTGGATGTCTGTATGTGAGACATTGCATTCATGCATTTACATGCACGCTGGCGACGAGGTCTCCCTTGTGGTTGAGAGGGTCGCCAGTCATCCTGCCTCCACGGTTACTCATAGGAGGAGTAACCGGTGTGAGGGCAGAGCATTGAGGTGCCGCACTCTACCACTATAGACGGTGGTAGTTGGATTTGCGTGCCGTAGTCCTGCGTGTGTGGTACTCGACCACTCATGGGTAGTGACTGTCGGAGTGACCAACAGCAGGGACCCCCATCGTGTAGCTTGCTCTTTACGCTTATATGCTACTCGATCATACTGCCCACTCGGCCACTCGAGAGTAGTGGTTGGTGTTGAGTTGGGACAGTTGTCATGCTCGAGCCACCGAGGCCACACTGGGGTCGTGGTAGCTTTAGGGTGAGCCGACATGACCATGCATGCTGCATAGCCGTATCTGATGGCGCTTTGCATATTACCATATATATATACATATATGCATGTATATATATATATATAGATGGTTGAGATTAATATATATATGGATACAGTCTATATATATATGATTATTGTGATGTTGCATTTGATTGTATTATGTTTGCTGCATTTGATTGTACATCATATTCATGCATGTTTCTTGCATATATTATACAGTGTGTCAGATATTGGTATGGGTTGGATAGACCATAGATACCTTGGCCTGTAGCATGAGTAGATTATGTGTTGGTATTACTCTTCCTGTTATATATATGTTTGATATATGTTCAGGTTGGATCAGAGTAGCGTAGCAGACTTCAGGTATGTCTGCATTTTATGTTATTCATTTCAGTTAGACGGTATATGCTTGTATTTATATACTATGCTGATATACCTGTTGTACATCTAGATATGTCGTTGAAATACATGTGATATTACATATATATATGTTTTCTATTACCTGCTGAGTTTTACTCACCACCCCCGCGGACCCTGGGTTTTCTGTCGCCCAGGTAATAGGTAGCCGACTTCATGATGCACTTGGAGCACCGCTGGCTGGCATCATCTCATCTCAACTCCGAGAGTCCGGATTTTTGGTGTTCTCATTGTATTCCTTTATGGATTTGTTTTATGTGATGATTGTAGTTGTGACTATTGATATTGTACCCTTTTCTTCCTTTTTGGTTTTATTGTGGTGTCCTGAGTCGGTGTTAGTCATACCGGTATGCTGTGTGTTGTCGTTTGTTGATTGTAGTATGTTTCCGCTGTGCCTTGTGTAGTTTTTGTTTTCATACATATGTATTGTTGTTATTGTGGGCCTACGGGCCTTGTATTAACCCGAAATGTTGTCACGTACAGGGGAGGTGCCGTCCGTTTGATTTTCGGCTCGGTATGCTCTCGGGGCGTGACAACTTTAGTGGTATCAGAGCCCAAGGTTCTGTGATGCCATACAATATTGTTTTTGTGTTGAGTCTTAGATTCTCGGGAGTCGATTTATTCGGTTTTGGTTTTTGAGATGAGATGGATGTGACACAGGCTCAAGACGAGGTAAGAATTCCTGAAAAACTTATGGTTTAGTAGATATTTATCTAAACTTGATCAGTAGGTGTATACAATAGAGTTATGACACCTGTGTAGACTTTTAGTAGAGGTCGTCCACCGAGACGACCAACCGGAGTTACCTTAGTGTTTATACTCCCAGTTTTATTGCCTATGCATTTAGATGCTTATAACAGGGAATAACCTGTAGTTTGTTGGTTATTGTTCGTAACCGTGGTATGTATTGACCCCGGAAACGACCTGTTAAGTTTGTGAGTCTTGAACCTGTGTCGAAAAGGTGATTTACCTTTGAGGGCCGACTGATACCGAGTCGGAAAACAGGGGCCAAGTCGTCACATTTATTATGGAAATCAGAGACTACAGTCTTAGAGATTTCCACTAACTGTGCTAGTCGGATCATTACCTGTGGGTAATGAACAGACTTGTAGACTATTATTGATGCAGATAGCGGAATTATGGAGTTTCATAGGATTTTATCCCCGAAGTTGTTCAGATCGAGTTGTATAACTTTGAGAGTACTTTTAAGTACTTACTCATGTTATACCGAGAAAGTAGAGTTATTTGCATACCATTATCGGGGTTAAGCCGGTATTTGGTGATAAATGCAGAAAATAATCTTCGGGAAATAATATATCACTTGATCATGGATTAGTGATGTTGAAAGAGTGTATTTCCCCGTGTCACTTTTAGTGACACATTGTAAGGAATTCTTGAGCTTCAAGAAAGGGTGATCGGTCAGTAATAGTGTACTGTGCAGAGTCGTGAGACTTGCAGAGGTTACGACCGCCTAATAGCTCAAGAAGATGAACGGAGGATTTAAGCCACCCAGAGTTGGATTATAGTTGGATAAGGATGTCGGGATCTTCTACCAGATCCTACCGGAAGACATTGGATTGAGACAGGAGTTTAGAAATGACTCCGTACAAGGGTTTAGTAGTTAGGGACCGATAAGCAAATATTGCAGGTCAACTTAATAGAGTCAGAAGTCTCCGACTGATGGACAAAAGGAGCAAGATCAGAGTCAGAGGCCTTGGGGCTACTTTCTGATTATAGAAGACCAATCGCAGTTCATCAGAAGGTTCTTGTGGATATCAGCAAAATCAAAACAAAGACTCCGAAGGGATTATGTGTGTGCAGTGCAGATCACGAAGACACGCGAAGTCAGATTATCTGTTGGAACAGTTCATCTGTTGCTATTGTGAGCAACCAGTACAGTGGAGGAGGTGTACTTTGAAGATTCAGTTGAAGACTATCGATGGTGTTCCGGGAGGAAGATGCATCGTCTCGACAGCAGAGATCAACACAGAAGATGTGAGTTACCTCATCAGCAGCGACCTACTACCTCGGGCGTGGTTGAAGTTCCGTGATACTACCCTTCAGTAGAGATCAGCACAGAAGCAGCATTAGCAGAAGACATTGTAGAAGACTCAGCAAACAACAACAAACAGTTACCTCCAAATGTGTTTTGCTTAGTACAGAGGAGAGAGTATATGACGATGGTCGTATTTATTCAGTATTCTACAGTTGCAGCTCGTAGGATTAAGTGATGAGATCCAATGATCTAGGAAAACTCCTCGGATCATTCATTGTAGAAATGCGACCGTGTTATTGCGGACCGTTGGATCTGATCTTCTCTTCGGAGAAAGGTCGAGACTTGCGAGGAGCCTTTGAATCAGATCGACAGATAACGGATTGTTCAGGGTATTACTTTAGTTTACCCTCAAGGTTAATATATTGAGAGATGCTTGTAGTTACAAGTATCTGTATCTAGAACATTCTCAGTTGGATTAGAAGGTTCCTATACATCGACTTGTGGGTCGGTGGTATCTTTACTGTCAGGTGAGATGTGGACCAATAGTTAAGAAGTCAAGGGATACCCGTAGAGTTTGATAGACATACTTTTACTATAGACATATCCTTACGGATGGTCAAATTGTTGGAAGTATGGTATGATATGTTTCTCGGATGTGCGTATAATCCGAGAGCCTTCGGGTGTAGTTCGGAAGAACTCCTAGCCTTGTCGTTGCTTAGGCAAGTGGAGTAGGCGATCGAATTTATTGCGATAATAGTCCGGTATCGAAGATCACATATTGAGTGATAATTTTATGGGTATCAGTGTTATTAAACACTATAGAAATTGGAAGAATATAAGTTGTGACTATAGGAGATATTGGAGGGGATATTTATCTATCCCAGTATTCCTCCTTGTGAAGATCTAGAACTCTTTGTTGAAAGAGAGATGGACATTTGAGATTATGCATCGATTATCGATGATGGAATATAGTAGTTATTGTGAAGAATATCCTTCGTTATAGATAAATGATCTATTTAGATCAGCTAAAGACACCTGCGTATACTCTAGGGTTGGTTTACGACTGGAGTGTTGACATTGTAGTGACATAGTGTCATACAAATATCATTGTCGTTGTGATGATTAATATATATCATCAGCTTAGAGTAAGGGGGATGCAGGTGTGTAGAGATGTCAATTTCATACTTACTATGAATTTTATAAGTTGTGATTAAGTTGTTAGATTAATTAACGATTTAGTCGTCATTGGATTTGAGAATCGTGTATCTTGAACACGATTGGATCCTTTTGTGGTTGTTGGAGTTGTAACCGCCACCGCTGATCGTGGTAGTTGAGTTGCGCACTCGACCACCATAGATGGTGGTTTTCCTTGTATGTTTTGGTTAGTCCTGTAGATGTGGATAGAATGTCTTAGCATTACTATACCACGGACTTGTTTGACAAAGGTGATGATAGAAATCATGTAGTCGGAAGCTGGTGAAACCGCATAAGGGCTTAGACGGCGGTTAACTTTTACACGAGTATTAGTTAATCCTTCCGGTGTGGATAAAAGGATGATGTACGCAGATGCGTCATTTCAGGGATCGGAGCGAGTCCGATACAGTTGAATGAGGCATATCTTATGCTTACGACAGTTAAGAAACTACGAGATAGTCTGTCATATACATGACGTGCCTTTAGTAGTTATTATTTGGATTTGTAGATGTATGGAGCAGAAGTGCTCATTGAATTTAACTAGCTACTCGGTAGCTACAATAGAGTTGCTGGAACGCGAACGGTTGCAACTTGCGAGATTGGGCGCTATAATCTCCCATGCACTCACAGGGTGTGTGGTGGTGTGGATCTTGGACGGTAGATGGACTTATCTTGTGAGAAGATAATTTTCCTTCTCTAATATAGATATGTGTTCTGGACACGCATTCACTTAAGATAGAGTTGCTACCGGAGACACATCAATTGAGATTTGCTATGCATCCTGGTGGTACTCGGATGTACCGGGATATGAGACGTTTATACTGGTGGAATGGTATAAAGAGAGTTATAGCAGATTTTGCTGCTCGATGTTTAGTATGCCAGTAGGTGAAGGCTGAACATCAAGAACTCGTTGGATTGCTCTAGAAAATTCCGATTTCGGAATGGAAGTGGGAGCATATCACTATTGATTGCGTTACGGGATTGCCTAGAACCCGTAAAGGACATGGTGCGATTTGGGTGAGTGTGGATCGACTGACCAAATCAGCTCATTTCCTTTCTATTCGTGGGTCGTACTTGTTGGATCATTCGGTAGAGTTGTATTACCGAAAGATTATCAGATTGCGTGGGGTACTTTTAAGTACCATATCAGATAGAGATTCGCGATTTACCTCGCGATTTTGATAGAGTCTGCACCAGACTATGGGCACAGAGCTTCGGCTTAGTGCAACATTTCATCCGCAGATAGATGAACGGTCTAAGTGTATCATTTAGATGTTGGAGGATCTATTCAGATCTTGTGTCGTGATTATGGAGGTGTAGCTGATCAGCTGGCTTTACCTCCGACACTTGCGGGTGTTCATAACGTATTTTATGTTTATATGCTGAGGAAATACGTGCCGCGATCTGACCATGTTCTGTAAGAGGTTCCGATTCTACCTCAGTTTAATGCAACTTACGAGGTGATTCCAGGGTGGAGCCTGAGTCGCAAGGAGCGGCGTGAGGGAGCTGGAAGATACTATCTGAGCTCGATGGTCCCATCTGGTCACTTGAGGAAGGTATGGGGTCCTTTCGGAAACTTGCTTAAAGAAATTTTTGCATGTAGTACGAAATTTGGGGACCAAATTTTTATAAGTGGGGGAGAATGTAAAATACCGAAAAAAATGCTTGTTAATTAGGGAAATACCCTATGGAATTTTTCAGGAATTTTTAGAAATTTTTCTGGATTTAAACGGGGGTCTTATGGACATTTTAGGGGGATAAAGCGAATAGGCTTTTGTAAAGTCTGTTTAGACTATCTGCAAGGAATTAATGGGTTTAATTTAAACCCTTTATATTTTTCCGTTTCCCCTTAATTCCCCATCGCGCCGTTCTCTTCCCCGTCCGATCCTTTTCTCTCCCGATTCCATTCGAGCGCCGCCCCCTCCCCTTCTTCGTTCCATCTCTTCCGATCCAACAGCAGCGAGCGCCGCCGCCACTTGAGTTCGACCCTTCGTCGCCGGAGATCTCCAACTGAACACCTCTTCCCTGCCGCCTCTTCTCTTCTCCTCACCTCTCCACCAGCGCCGCCTTCTCCCTCGTGCGCCAACACGCCGCTGCCACTGTCGATGCCACCGCGAGCTCCTCGGCTCTTCGATCGCCGGCGCCCTAAGCCAGCCGGTCACGCAGAGGGTAGCGCCCACGCCGTCGTCGCTCTTCCTTCGACTGATCTGCCACCGTCGCTACGCCCTGCGCCCCATCGCCTCTGCTCCGCCGAATCTTTGCCCTAGCCGCGAGCATCGACTCACCGAGCCGTTGCCGCCACTAATGGCCACCTCCTCAAGCCGATTGGAAGGAGCTCGACGTTTCTTGTTGGGAGATCCGGTCGGAGGGAGGATTACCGAGCAGCACCGTCGGTGGATGCAGGCGAGTGTTCACCCCCAAGACCTCTTCTTAATCCAGATCGAGATGTCCCTGTGGTGTTTCCGATCCAGACTGCTGCTATCTCAAGGCCTTCCTCGTCTGGATCTCGGGTTTTTGCCAGAATTGGGAACTGATCTAGAGTCAAGGAGAACTAGTAATTGAATCTTCGCGACCCATCCTGTTCTAAAGCATGATCATGCTTAATTCCAGTGATCGACGACTCTGGTGGGCCCAGTCGTGCTCTCGTCATGCTGGGAAGAATGCAAGAAGCATAGATTGTGGTTTCATACAGTGCCAATTCCAGTATTCCTGTGTTGTGTATTTGGCTCGACCTTATCGACACCTGCACTGCTGGCTGCTTGGTAAATTCTTCAACTTAATCATCTTTGCTGATGTCTATTTTACTTTCTCTTCTATGTTCAGGGGAGATGGGTGATTAAAGCAAAGATTTCGGGTAGATAGATCTAATTGTTTCAGATCTGAAACGACCAATCATTAATCCAAAAGTTGTGTAGCTAAGAGTAAGAAAGGTGTAAATTGCTAAGTGATTGAAGTTAAGCTGGCAGGTCTTCCTTTTATTGGTATGACTCTCTACAGAATAGAGAGTCTATGGTGGATGTCTGTATGTGAGACATTGCATTCATGCATTTACATGCACGCTGGCGACGAGGTCTCCCTTGTGGTTGAGAGGGTCGCCAGTCATCCTGCCTCCATGGTTACTCATAGGAGGAGTAACCGGTGTGAGGGCAGAGCATTGAGGTGTCGCACTCTACCACTATAGACGGTGGTAGTTGGATTTGCGTGTCGTAGTCCTGCGTGTGTGGTACTCGACCACTCATGGGTAGTGACTGTCGGAGTGACCAACAGCAGGGACCCCCATCGTGTAGCTTGCTCTTTACGCTTATATGCTACTCGATCATACTGCCCACTCGGCCACTCGAGAGTAGTGGTTGGTGTTGAGTTGGGACAGTTGTCATGCTCGAGCCACCGAGGCCACACTGGGGTCGTGGTAGCTTTAGGGTGAGCCGACATGACCATGCATGTTGCATAGCCGTGTCTATATATACATATATGCATGTATATATATATATAGATAGTTGAGATTAATATATATATGGATCTGATCTATATATATATGATTATTGTGATGTTGCATTTGATTGTATTATGTTTGCTGCATTTGATTGTACATCATATTCATGCATGTTTCTTGCATATATTATACAGTGTGTCAGATATTGGTATGGGTTGGATAGACCATAGATACCTTGGCCTGTAGCATGAGTAGATTATGTGTTGGTATTACTCTTCCTGTTATATATATGTTTGATATATGTTCAAAGTTGGATCGAGTAAGCGTAGCGAACTTGATATGTCTGCATTTTATGTTATTCATTTGATTAGACTATATGCTTGTATTTATATACTAAGCTAATATACCTATTGTACATCTAGATATGTCGTTGAAATACATGTGATATTACATATATATATGTTTTCTATTACCTGCTGAGTTTTACTCACCACCCCCGCGGACCCTGGGTTTTCTGTTGCCCAGGTAACAGGTAGCCGACTTCGTGATGGACTTGGAGCACCGCTTGCTGGCATCATCTCATCTCAACTCCGAGAGTCCGGATTTTTGGTGTTCTCATTGTATTCCGTTATGGATTTGTTTTATGTGATGATTGTAGTTGTGACTATTGATGTTGTACCCTTTTCTTCCTTTTTGGTTTTATTGTGGTGTCCTGAGTCGGTGTTAGTCATAGCGGTATGCTGTGTGTTGTCGTTTGTTGATTGTAGTATGTTTACGTTGTGCCTTGTGTAGTTTTTGTTTTCATACATATGTATTATTGTTATTGTGGGCCTACGGGCCTTGTATTAACCCGAAATGTTGTCACGTACAGGGGAGGTGCCGTCCGTTTGATTTTCGGCTCGGTATGCTCTCGGGGCGTGACATTTTATCCCTGAGTTGTTCATACTGAATTGTATAACTTTGAGAGTACTTTTGGGTACTTAACTCATGTTATACCGAGAAAGAATAGTGGTTTGCATACCATTATCGGGATCATGCCGGTATTTGGTGATAAATGTAGAAAATAATCTTCGGGAAATAATATATCACTTGATCATGGGTTAGTGATGTTGAAAGAGTGTATTTTCCCGTGTCACTTTTAGTGACACACTGTAAGGAATTCTTGAGCTTCAAGAAAAGGTGCTTGGTTAGTAACAGTGTACTGTGCAGAGTCGTCAGACTTGCAGAGGTTACGGCCACCTAATAGCTCAAGAAGATGAATGGATTATTTAAGCCACTCAGAGTTATTTACTTATAGTTGGATTGGGATGCCGGGAGCTTCTACCAGATCCTGCCAGAAGACGTTGGATTGAGAAAGGAGTTTAGAAATGACTCCGTACAATGGTTTAAGAGTTGGAGACCGGTAAGCAAATATTGCAGGTCAACTTAATAGAGTTAGAAGTCTCCGATTGTTGGATAAAGGAGCAAGATCGAAGACATAGACTTTGAGTTATTTTCTGATTATAGAAGACCAACCACAGATCATCAGGATGTTCTCGTGGATATCAGTAAAAATCAGAACAAGTACTTCGAAGGGATTGTGTGCGTGAAGTGCAGATCACGAAGACATGCGAAGTCAGATTATCCGTTGGATCAGTTCAGCTATTGCTATTGTAAGCAACCAGTACCATGGAGGAGGTGTACTTTGAAGACTTAGTTGAAGACTACCAATGGTGTTCCGGGAGGATGATGCATCGTCTCGACAGCAGAGAACAGGACAAAGGATTGGGTTATCTCATCAGCAACAACCTACTACCTCAGGCGTGGTTGGTGTTCTGTGATACTTCCCTTCAAGGGATGTGACTTATGCAACAGTATCAACAGAAGACATTGTGGAAGACTCAAGCAGACAACAACAGTTACCCCCAGATATGATTCGATTAGTACAGAGGAGAGAGTATACGATGATGGTTGTATCTATTCGGTATTCTACAGTTGTAGCTCGTAGGATTTAGGGATGGATCAGATGATCTAGGAAAAAATTCCCGAAGCATTCGTCGCAGAAATGAGATCACTTTGTCGTGAACTATTGGATCTGATCTAGTTCTCTTCGGAGAAAGGCCGAGACCTGCGGGGAGCCTTTTTGGATCAGATCTACAGATATTTGATCGTTCAGGGTATTACTCTAGTTTACCCTCTGGATTAATATATTGAGAGATACTTGTAGTTTACAGGTATCTTTGTCTAGAACATTCTTAGTTGGATTAGAAGGGTCCTTTACATTGACTTATGGGTCGGTGGTATCTCTACCGTCTGGTGAGATGTGGATCAATAATTAAGAAGTCAAGGGATGTCCTTAGACTTTGATATACATACTTTTACTGTGGCCATATCCTTACGGATGGTCGAATTGTTGGAAGTATGGTACGATATGTCTCTCGGATGTGCGTATAATCTGAGAGTGTTCGGATGTAGTTTCGGATGAACTCCTAGGCTTGTCGCTGCATAGGCAAGTGGAGTAGGCGATCGAAATGATTGCGGAAATAGTTCTGATATCGAAGATCATAGACCGAGTGATAGTTTTGATGGTATATGTGTTGTTAAGCACTATAGAAATTGGAAGAATGTAAGTTGCGATAATAGAAATGTTGAAAGGGATATTTATCTATCCCAGTATTCCTCCTTGAGAAGATCCAGAACTCTTTGTTGAAAAAGAGATCGACTTTTGAAAGTATGCATCGATTATCGATGATGGAATACAATAGTTATTGTGATGAATATCCTCCGTTGGGAATAGATGATCTGTTGAGATCAGTAAAGGACACCTGGATATACTCTAAGGTTGATTTACGACTGGAGTGTTGATATTGTAATGACATGGTGTCATACAATTATCATTGTCGTTGTGATGATTAATATATATCTTCAGCGTAGAGTAAAGGGGATGCAGGTGTATGAAGGACGACATTTCATACTTAGTATGAATTTACGAGCTGTTGTTAATGATATTAGACGTATTTAACGATTTAGTCGTCCATGAATTTGAGAATCGTGTATCCTAGACACGATTGGATCAGTTTGTGGTTGTTGGAGTTGCGTAACGTGGCCACTGTTGTTTGTGGTAGTTGGAGTTGTTGTTGGGTTTTTTTTTTCGAGCCGCAAAATCTGCTTTTTGCGTTGTGGAAACCTCGGAATCCCCCGACACGGATCCGTGCGAAGATATATTAAAATAAAACATGTATGTGCTTACTAAAAACCCTAGATCTACCTTAGATCTAATAGGTTAGATCATTACCCTCATAGCGACGCCCTTCGCTTATCCCGCTCGTCCAAAAGTTCGCCGAAACTCGAGAGTGTCAAGTGCACACTCCTCTATTTGTATCCACACAAGCAATAGGTGGAGAAAGAGACAAACTTGAGTGTGCTAGCACTCCTAGAAGATCTCGGCAAGATGAGAAAGAAGAAGGAGAGCTTGAGAGGAAGAGCACCAAGGAAGAAGATGATGGAATGAGTAACTCACCAAAATGAATTCATCATCATAACCCCTAAAGTGGCCGGCCACTTCATGGAATGGGGGTTACATGCATGCATGTAACTCCCATGACCCTTGGTCTCCCTCATGATGTGGCACTAATTGACCAAGTCAATGATGATGTGGAGCATCATCATTAGCCGGGCATGCCAAATCATCATCATGACATGGCATTTGGTCAAGTCAAACTTGACCTTTCATCTTCCCTCTCAAGTCAAGTCAAACTTGACCTCTAATCTCCCATGGTTGATCAAATCTAACCACTTGACTCAAGTCAATTTAATTTAATGAATCTCTATTCATTTAATTTAAATTGATTTGATGAATCAAATCTAAATTAGACTCATTCAACACTTGAATCAACTTGAGTCTAACTCAATTAGTCTAATTTGGATTACTCTTAATCCAATTTGTTTCATCCCATGAACCTAATCCTCATGGTTTATCATATGAACCTAATCTACATCTAATTGATCTTATGTGTGTGACCCTATAAGTTCTTGTAACGTTGGCAATGTCCCTAAACGGATTTAGGAACATAAGCAATGAGCGGTATCTAGCAACACATCATTGCTATCCAAGTTACAAGAATGTTGAACTCCAACATCACCTTTGTGACTACTAATTGTGACTCTCATAATATGTGACAATGCCCCTCTATCCTTGACATCTAGATTGACCAATCGAGGCATAGACCGTGTCATCCTCGGTACAATCTAAATCTTGAACTCCAAGTAGACTCACTCTAATCAAATGAGCTCAATATCCCATATTGACTCATTTGGGCATGACCATGCACTTCGTGGTCTCACTCTATCAAGAATATCGATGTCACCCCCGTCATATAGGAGGGATAGATCACATCTACATCACTCACATCCCTCCGCATAATTTGTTACATACCCAGTAATCGCCTTTATAGTCCACCCATTTACGGGTGACGTTTGACGAAGCTAAAGTATGCAACTCCTTATATAGGGAACCATGGTGACTTCAGGTCTAAGGACTAATAGTCATACTAATAGCCACATGAGAAAGTATATGACACTCATATAACGATCCATGATACTTTCTCATGGCGGGTCATTCAATATACATTCTCCAATGCATACCCATGTGTCAACTTGATATCTCATATCCATGACTTGTGAGATCAAGTCATCGTGTTGACCTACATGCTAGTCTCTACGCATTAACATTGTCCCTGAATGTTAATACTCGACTAGGAATGATTAAAAGTAGTGTTCTCTATATCATCTATATATCGATTCAACCAATCGATTGATATAGATAAGAACCTACTACTCAAGGACATTATTATATTTAGTTATTTGGCACCAATACAAGTAAATATAATAACCATGCCTTTATAAATAGGAATATGATACAATAAAGTCCATACAACAATCATCACATGATTAGCTCTAGGGCTTTCACTAACAATCTCCCACTAGCACTAGTGCCAATCACCGTAGTATCTAATACCCAATAACCTAATGTGACCATCATGCTTTTTCTGTGCCAAAGCCTTGGTCAAGGGATCTGCGATGTTAGCCTCTGTGGGTACTCTGCAAATCTTCACATCTCCTCTATCGATAATCTCTCGAATGAGATGGAAGCGCCGTAGTATGTGTTTGGTCCGCTGGTGTGAGCGAGGTTCCTTAGCCTGTGCAATCGCTCCATTGTTGTCACGATAGAGCTCTATGGGATCTGCAATGCTAGGAACCACCCCAAGCTCAGTAATGAACTTGCGGATCCAAACTGCCTCCTTTGCTGCCTCAGATGCAGCGATATACTCGGCTTCTGTTGTAGAATCAGTAACTGTGTCCCGCTTCGAACTCTTCCAGCTCACAGTGCCACCATTCAAACAAAACACGAACCCTGACTGCGATCTATAATCATCTTGGTCAGTTTGGAAGCTGGCATCACTGTAACCCCTTACAGCTAGCTCCTCATTGCCTCTAAATATCAAGAAATATTCTTTAGTCCTTCTCAAGTACTTAAGAATATTCTTGACTGCTATCCAGTGATGCTCACCTGGATCTGACTGGCATCTACTCGTCATGCTCAAAGCATACGAGACATTAGGACGAGTACATAGCATGGCGTACATGATAGATCCTATAGAAGATGCGTAAGGGATCTTATCCATGCGATCTCTCTCCTCTCTAGAAGAGGGACTTTGAGTCTTCGAAAGACTCACACCATGTGACATCGGCAGAAGTCCTTTCTTGGAATTCTGCATGGCAAACCGAAGTAATACCGTGTCAATGTATGTACTCTGACTTAGGCCAAGCAATCTCTTAGATCTATCTCTATAGATTTTAATGCCTAGAATACAGGCTGCTTCACCTAAGTCCTTCATTGAGAAGCACGTCCCGAGCCAAGTCTTCACAGACTGTAGTGAAGCGATGTCATTCCCAATGAGCAGTATGTCATTCACATACAATACAAGGAAGACAACTGTGTTCCCATTAACCCTCTTGTAGACACAGGGTTCATTTTCATTCTTGATGAAACCAAACTATTTGATCACATCATCGAATCGAAGATTCCAGCTCCGAGAAGCATGCTTTAGCCCATAAATGGACCTTTGCAGCTTGCATACCTTCCTAGCATGCTGTGGATCTACAAAACCCTCAGGTTATGTCATGTACACATCCTCGAGTAAGTTTCCATTCAGAAACGCGGTTTTGACATCCATCTGCCAGATCTCATAATCGTGGTATGCTGCAATAGCAAGCAAGATCCGAATGGACTTAAACATCACCACTGGAGAAAATGTTTCATCATAGTCAATACCATGAATTTGCTTGAAACCTTTAGCCACCAATCGGCCCTTATAGGTATGCGTAAGTCCATCCATGTCAGTCTTTCTCCTAAAGACCCACTTACACCCAATGGGTTTGACCCCTTCAGGTGGATCAACCAAAGTCCATACTTGGTTAGTATACATGGATTCCATCTCGGATCTCATGGCCTCTAGCCATTTCTCAGAATCTGGGCTCATCACAGCTTCCTGATAGGAGGTAGGCTCATTCTTAATGAGCATAACGCCATCATGGTCAGACAAGAGAAATGAGTATCTCTCAGGCTGACGACGTACCCTATCAGACTTGCGAAGAGGTAGGTCTACCTGAACAGGTGGTTGTTCCACATCTCTTTGTGCAACAACCTCATCACCCACAACACTTTGTGGTTCCTGTTCAACCCCCATCAAGGCCTCAGTGTTATGGTCCTTATCTTGAATTTCTTCAAGATCGAAGGTACTCCCACTAGTTTTTCTAGAAACAAAATCCCTTTCTAGAAAAACCCCAGTCTTTGCCACAAACACTTTGTGCTAACTGGGAATGTAGAAGTAATATCCCTTTGTATCCTTTGGATATCCAACAAAATAGCACCTATCGGATTTGGGTCCTAGTTTGTCTGAGACTTGACGTCGAACATAAGCCTCACAACCCCAAATCCTCATGAAAGACATCATGGGATTTCTCCCTGTCCATATTGTATATGGTGTCTTTATCACAGCCTTGGATAGTACACGGTTAAGGGTAAAGGTTGCTGTGTCTAGAGCATATCCCCAAAAGGATATAGGAAGATCTGTGTGACTCATCATAGATCGTACCATATCTAATAGGGTACGATTCCTCCTTTCGGATACACCATTCCACTGTGGTGTTCCAGGAGGAGTGAGTTGGGATAGAATCCCACACTCAGCTAGATAGTCACGAAACTCATGGCTAAGGTATTCTCCACCTCGATCTGATTGAAGTATCTTAATACTCTTGCCAAGCTGGTTTTGTACTTCATTCTTGAATTCTTTGAACTTTTCAAAAGATTCTGATTTGTGTGTCATGAGATACACATAACCATATCTACTGAAGTCATCAGTAAATGTAATGAAGTACCTGTAACCACCTCTAGTAACAACATTGAAAGGACCACATACATCACTATGTATAAGTCCTAACAAATCTGTTGCTCTTTCGCTGTGTCCACTAAAGGGAGTCTTGGTCATCTTGCCTAAAAGGCAAGACTCGCATGTCTCAATTGATTCAAAATCAAATGAGTCTAGCATCCCATCCTTACGGAGCTGAGATAAGTGACTCTCATTTATGTGACCTAAGCGACAGTGCCAGAGATAGGTTTGGTTTAACTCATTTGTCTTGAACCTCTTGGTACTTATGTTATAGATAGGGCTCTCTAAGTCTAGAAAGTAGAGTCCGTTCATTAGAGGTGCACTACAATAGAACATATCATTTAAATAGACTGAACAACATTTGTTCTTTATTATAAATGAAAATCCTTTCTTGTCCAAACAAGAAACTGAAATGATGTTCTTGGTTAAAGTAGGCACATAACAACATTTATCTAATTCTAGTACAAGCCCAGAGGACAAAGATAGATCATAAGTTCCTACAGCAACAGCAACAACCCTTGCTCCATTGCATACTCGTAGGTCCACCTTGCCCTTTGTCAATGCCCTGCTATTTCTCAGCGCCTGCACATTGGTACAAATGTGAGATGGAATCCGGTATCTAATTCCCATGATGAAGAAATAGATAGATTGACTTCTATAACATTTATACCTGAAGTAGAAGTCTCACTTCTTTTCTTCTTAAGATCTTCCAGGCAAGCTTTGCAGTTACGCTTCTAGTGTCCATCTTCCTTGCAGTGGAAGCAAGCCCCTTCCTTGGCTACCCCTCCTTTGGGTTTAAGTTCTTTGCCTTTGCCCTTGGCTTGGGACTTTCCCTTACCTTTAGGCTTGCCCTTGCCTTTCTTCTTCTGCACCATCAAAATGGTGTCAGATTTTCCCTTCTTAAGGTTAAGCTCAGCAGTTCTCAACATGCTGAGCATTTCAGGCAATGACTTATCAATTTCATTCATGTTATAATTCATGACAAATTGATTGAAGGCTTGTGGCAAAGATTGCAAGATCAGGTCAGTGGACAGCTCTTGGCCAAGTGGGAATCCCAGCCTTTGTAGGTTCTCTACGTACCCAATCATCTTGAGTACATATGTACCTACGGGAGTCCCTTCTTGCATTTTGGACCCAAATAATGCCTTAGAGACTTCATATCTCTCATGCCTAGCTTGTCCTTGATATAGTTGACGAAGATGTCCAACCATATCATAAGCATTCATGAACTCGTGTTGCTTCTGAAGCTCAGAGTTCATAGTCGTGAGCATAAGACATGACACATCTAATGCATCATCTTGATGCTTCTTGTAAGCATCTTTGTCAGCTCGCGAGGCAGTGGCAGGAGGTGCCTCTGGAATGGGCTGCTCCAGGACGTACAACTTCCTTTCTTGGGTGAGAACAATTCTCAGGTTCCTGTACCAGTCCAGGAAATTTGCTCCATTGAGCTTGTCCTTCTCAAGGACAGAATGCAGAGAGAGAGTGTTCGTGTTTGTCGACATAGTTATCTACAACATACAATGCAGAGAATTAATATCATATTCATTTTATCATTTAATTAGGCCTTTAATCAAATGATGCTCCCACTAAATTATAGGAATTTTGTAGAATCGAGTTATTGATGTGGTCAAACCACATTACTAGATTCATACAAACTAGCTATAATTCTTGTGGTACAAGATCCACATCATACTAAGCCTTGAGTTAGCTTTGGCTAAATCGCCCAAGACTTAGTACGATCGGTGGGTAACACATTACCGATTACATCTCTATGCAACTCTTGTTTATAGGATCAAGACCCACATTTACAAAAGACCTTGAGTTAGCTTTGGCTAAATCACCCAAGATTTAGTGTAAATGCGATCTTAACCTATCTTTCCAACGATTGGAATATACCTATAGTTCTACTCGATCCAATTGAGTTTAACTAGTTTTGCTCAATCTAATTGAGCTTACTCTAACCCAAGCGTGATAGGCGGGACCAAGATTGTCCCTCCGCACCCTACCAAGATAATATGCTTTGCTCTGCTTTGGCAGATTCAACAACAACAAATGATCGAGGTAGTGATGGGTATCAAGGCTCGGTAGGCATTTTCGAGTTGATTCGATTATGGTCTAATCTAATCGTAATGTGTATCTTATATGCATTTAGGCCTTTATTATCCTATATTAGCATGCATCACATACATACATTCATTATTCTAGCATGCATCATATACATACAAGAAAATTATCCTAGCATGCATCATATACATACAAGCATTATTCTACTAGCATGCATCACATACATACAAGAAAAATTAATTAAGTATATATATATATATAATTAAATGTGATATAGTCATGGCCCTACTACAATCTTCTCAAGCCAATGAGAAGATCGGACGGTCAACCTAAGGCTAGCGGCTTCTCCAAGCGCTTCCTTTGACCGCCATGTGTCGTCGTCACCCTTCTCGTAATCTCGTCTTCGAGTGTATTTTCCACCGCTCCATTTTCTACATTACAATTATGAAACTCGAGTTACATTCGAGTCTAAAACTATTTACAACTAGAATATCAAAAGAAGAGGTACGACGCACAGGTCGCATACACTATACAACACGCACAACCACAAAACGACATGCAGGCCGTAATATGAATTACAACACACATAATCCAATCAAATTGGGGTCATTGGGACATGACAATCACAGAATTATACATAATTCTAAATTATGTATTTTTACAGAAATTTCTATAATTTTTCATAATTTTCTTTTTCAAATTAATGAGTCACCTCTCCGTAACGGTCCCGCTAAGCGGTTTTAGGGCGCGATCGCGGGACAAAGCCCCTTTCGGGGATAGGGGCAGCGCCCATACTCACAAAATTAACTTTGTGAGTGTCCCTACTGCGATCCTACAACGACTTAAGTCGCTGTCCCAAAAACCTAAAGCGAGAACTCGCCGTTTCGGAGAGTTTTTCTCGACGGTTGAAGCCTACAAGTGTCCCAACACTCGTTGCTTCGACTCTTTGAGAAAAATACCCAAAAATTCTATAAAATTAGGAAATTTACAGAAACATATAAATCTGTAATTTTTATATCTAATAAAAAAATTACAAAAATGAAACACATACATGCTTTGCATGTGGCTCTTATACCACTGTTGGGTTTTTTTTCCGAGCCGCAAAAACCGCTTTTTGCGTTGCGGAAACCTCGGAATCCCCGAACACGGATCCGTGCGAAGATATATTAAAATAAAACATGTATGTGCTTACTAAAAACCCTAGATCTGCCTTAGATCTAATAGGTTAGATCATTACCCTCGTAGCGACGCCCTTCGCTTATCCCGCTCGTCCAAAAGTTCGCCGGAACTCGAGAGTGTCAAGTGCACACTCCTCTATTAGTATCCACACAAGCAATAGGTGGAGAAAGAGACAAACTGGAGTGTGCTAGCACTCCTAGAAGATCTCGGCAAGA
The DNA here is from genome assembly GCA_025175895.1 of Wurfbainia villosa. Classification (NCBI taxonomy): domain Eukaryota; kingdom Viridiplantae; phylum Streptophyta; class Magnoliopsida; order Zingiberales; family Zingiberaceae; genus Wurfbainia; species Wurfbainia villosa. The sequence goes on along the minus strand of CM046002.1, from coordinate 40,225,653 downwards.
TGAGGAAGAAGAAGGAGAGCTTGAGAGGAAGAGCACCAAGGAAGAAGATGATGGAATGAGTAACTCACCAAAATGAATTCATCATCATAACCCCTAAAGTGGCCGGCCACTTCATGGAAGGGGGGTTACATGCATGCATGTAACTCCCATGACCCTTGGTCTCCCTCATGATGTGGCACCAATTGACCAAGTCAATGATGATGTGGAGCATCATCATTGGCCGGCCATGCCAAGTCATCATCATGACATGGCATTTGGTCAAGTCAAACTTGACCTTTCATCTTCCCTCTCAAGTCAAGTCAAACTTGACCTCTAATCTCCCATGGTTGATCAAATCTAACCACTTGACTCAAGTCAATTTAATTTAATGAATCTCTATTCATTTAATTTAAATTGATTTGATGAATCAAATCTAAATTAGACTCATTCAACACTTGAATCAACTTGAGTCTAACTCAATTAGTCTAATTTGGATTACTCTTAATCCAAATTGGTTCATCCCATGAACCTAATCCTCATGGTTCATCATATGAACCTAATCTCCATCTAATTGCTCTTATGTGTGTGACCCTATAGGTTCTTGTAACGTTGGCAATGTCCCTAAACGGATTTAGGAACATAAGCAATGAGCGGTATCTAGCAACACATCATTGCTAACCAAGTTACAAGAATGTTGAGCTCCAACATCACCTTTGTGACTACTAATTGTGACTCTCACAATATGTGACAATGTCCCTCTATCCTTGACATCTAGATTGACCAATCGAGGCATAGACCGTGTCATCCTCGGTACAATCTAAATCTTGATCTCCAAGTAGACTCACTCTAATCAAATGAGCTCAATATCTCATATTGACTCATTTGGGCATGGCCATGCACTTCGTGGTCTCACTCTATCAAGAATATCGATGTCACCCCCGTCATATAGGAGGGATAGATCCCATCTACATCACTCACATCCCTCCGCATAATTTGTTACATACCCAGTAATCGCCTTTATAGTCCACCCATTTACGGGTGACGTTTGACGAAGCCAAAGTATGCAACTCCTTATGTAGGGAACCATGGTGACTTCAGGTCTAAGGACTAATAGTCATACTAATAGCCACATGAGAAAGTATATGACACTCATATAACAATCCATGATACTTTCTCATGGCGGGTCATTCAGTATACATTCTCCAATGCATACCCATGTGTCAACTTGATATCTCATATCCATGACTTGTGAGATCAAGTCATCGTGTTGACCTACATGCTAGTCTCTACGCATTAACATTGTCTCTGAATGTTAATACTCGACTAGGAATGATTAAGAGTAGTGTTCTCTATATCATCTCAATATCGATTCAACCAATCGATTGATATAGATAAGAACCTACTACTCAAGGACATTATTATATTTAGTTATTTGGCACCAATACAAGTAAATATAATAACCATGCCTTTATAAATAGGAATATGATACAATAAAGTCCATACAACAATCATCACATGATTGACTCTAGGGCTTTCACTAACAGTCGTGCACTCGACCACCGTAGATGGTGGTTTTCCTTGTATGTTTTGATTAATTTCGTAGATGTGGATAGAATGTTTAGCATTACTATACCACAGACTTGTTTGACAAAGGTGATGTTAGAAATCATTTAGTCGGAAGCTGGTGAAACTAGTTTACAGGACCTAGATGGCGGTTAACTTTTACGCAAGTATTAGTTAATCCTTCTGGAGTGGATAAAAAGAAGGTTGTATACGGATGCATCGTTTCAGGGATCGGAATGATTCCGATGCAGTCGAATGAGGCGTACCTTATGCTTACGACAGTTAAGAAACTACGAGATAGGCTATCATATACATGACATGATTTTAGTAGTTATTATTTGGATTTGTGGATGTATAGAGCAAAAGTGCTCATTGAATTTAACTAGCTACTCGATAGCTACTAGAGAGTTGCTGGTATGCAAATAGTTATAACAAGTGAGATTGATCGCTATAGTCTTCCATGCACTTACAGAGTGTGGTAGAGTGGATTTTAAATCGTTGATGGATTTCTCTTTTGAGAAAATAATTCCCCGTCTCTGATAAGGATAGTGGGTTCCAGAGTTGTAGTGTTTAAGGAAATGTGCTACAGAAAGCACATCATTCGGGATAGGCTATATACCTTGGTGGTACTCAGATGTATCGAGAATTGAAACGTTTATACTGGTGGAATTGTATAAAGAGAGTTATAGTAAATTTTGCTGCTCGATGTTTAGTATGCCAGTAGGTGAAGGTTGAACATCAAAAACTCGCTAGATTGCTCTAGAAAATTCTGATTCCGGAATAGAAGTGGGAGCATATCACGATTGATTGCGTTATGGGATTGCCTAGAACCCGTAAAGGACGTGATGCGATTTGGGTGATTGTGGATCGACTGACCAAATCAGCTCATTTCCTTCCTATTTGTGGGTCGTACTCGTTGGACCATCCGGCAGCGTTGTATTACAAAAAGATTATCAGATTGCATGGGGTACTTTTAAGTACCATATCGGATAGAGATTCACGTTTTATCTTATGATTTTGACAGAGTCTGCATCAAACTATGGGCATAGAGCTTCGGCTTAGTGCAACATTTCATCCACAGACAGATGAACGGTCTAAGTGTATCATTTAGACGTTGGAGGATCTATTCAGATCTTGTGTCGTGGATTATGGAGGTGTAGCTTATCGGTTAGCTTTACCTTCGACATTTGCGGGTGCTCACAACGTATATCCTATTTTTATACAGAGGAAATACATGTCGCATGTTGATCATGCTCTGAAAGAGGATCCGAATTCTACCTCAGTCTAATGCGACTTACGAGGTGATTCCAGGGTGGAGCCTAGGTCGCAAGGAGCGACAGTAGTGGGACGAAAACCATCCGACTCGTAAAGGTTGGATGACAGCATCATACCTGTAGGGATGTATACTGAAAAGTCTACCTTTTCAATGAACATCTTTATTTTTAAAATAAGAATCACATGATAATTGTTTGCATATTTTTATGCATATTGTCTAATACGTTACATTGTAGATAACATGGTGTGTGGTGTCACACAGGAGATCATGTTATCGGCTCCTTGTAAAGTATAAGTAAAGGCTCACAACTGAGATGACTTTGGATAAACCATCGGAATGGTTGTAGTGTGATTTGGTATTGGTTTATCTTGACTATAGAATCACACTAGTGCACTTTGTGTGTATTGAGCAGGACCGACATAGAGGTGATTTGATTTATTGCTGACTACATAATCGAATCGTACTTCAGATATTATTTAGTACATGCTCTTAATCCCGATATAATAACGGGCACATATACTTAGTACTCATCTCTTTGATTTACCAATGGGCGAGATTTATAGATTAAATCGATAGACTCGGTAAGTTGGGAGATGATATTATTTATATGGTGTGTCGTTGATTATAGGAGGAAACCGTGTCCTATATATTAGGATGATGATGTCCCCTTGAGGAGGTCATAAGGTTAATCATGTAAACCCTGCAGGTGGACTTGGTCCGGCATGATGAAAAGGTTGAGTGGTACTACTCAAGGAGTTAGATGTCGATTAATTAATGGTCAATAAATTAATTAATCGACGGACATTCGAGATCTTAAACACGGGGAGAAAATGTACAAATAATATATGGAGCTCATATTATCATATAGGGGTTGGTGAGGTAGATCAATGATGGACCTTTAGTGGATTGGATCATCATTAGTGGATCGGACTTTATGTGGGCTTGATCCATGGGTGGCCAAGACCCAACTCCTCCTCATGGTCCCTAATGTAACCTATTAACACTTCATGATGCTTAGATCCAATGGATATAAACAAAACTCTAAGATCCATTGGTAAAGATTAAATCTCTAAGATCCGACGGTTGAGATTAAATATCTAGATCCGACGGTTGAGATTAAATCCCTTGAACCAATGGTGGAGATTAAACCAAGGATTATCCCTAACTCTATAAAAGGGTGGCTTAGTGTGGTTGGCGTGGATAAAAGACAAGGATGAGGGGATTAGGGTTTGCTTCCTTTGGTGGCTAGGAATCCTAGTTGGTTTAGGATTGGGTTTCGTGGCTAGGGTTTTGGAGCAAGGGTGGGTGGCAACATTGAAGGTTTTTCCTTCTTCTTCCTTGGGTTGGCCGGCAACTATGCTTCTCCTCTCTACCTTAGCTTGAGCTCATCCTATTCTTCTTCCCCTCTTCCATGGCCGGAAATAAGGTGAGTTAGGATTAGGGTTTGGGTGGCTAGGTTTTTGGAGAAAAGAGTGGGCGGCAACATTGGAGGTTGTTTTTCTTCTTCGTAAGGGTTGGCCGGCCACTATGCTTCTCCTCTTTACCTTGGCTTGAGCTCATCCTAATCTTCTTCCTCACTTCCATGGCCGGCCACAAGGTGAGCTTGGATTAGGGTTTGGAAGCTTAGGGTTTACGAGGATTGGGTGGCACCAAATAAGGAAAGTTTCTTCCTTTCTTCTTCATGATTTTGTAGTCGGCACCCATATCATCCTTTTCCAGCCCTAGGGCAGCATCCAAAGACACCTTCTCCTTCTCCTTGGGTGGTGGAAACAAGACTTAGGGGTTTCCCTTGATGTCTTGGTCGGTTTCCACCATTATCTCCTTCTCCTTGTTGGCCGGTCACAAGCATTTCTTTTGTTGCTTGTTGGTTGGCCATAGGAAGGAGATGAGCCTTGTTTCTATTCTTCCTCTTGCTTTGGATGAGCAAGGAAGGAAGATGTGTGATCTAGGAGCTTCGACTTTTGGTAGAGCGTCGCCCACACGACGTCCGAAAGGAGGAAGGACATACATTAGAAGATCGAGAGGTATATCGATTCTCTAATTTTATATGTTACGTGTTTGTATTTGTTTTTCATTTATGAGCATGATATATTTTTGTGAATGACTAAATAATACTTGGATTCTGAGTATAAACACAAAAACGGTTGATCCGGACATCATCTATTCTGTGGCTAATCGACTAGAAGAGTTGTGTTGTTTGAACAACTAGTTTGTTCAAGCGATCGCTCAAGTCGTTAGCACGACGATGAATTGGTTGTGCTTAGGAAACTCATCCCATCCGGATTAGTTTTCATTAGTGAAAATTTTAATCCGGGGACATGGGAGCCGATGAGCCTCCGAAGCAATTCCCAACAACTGGTATCAGAGCCATGGTTTCCGGTTTTGTGTGTTTAGGATTCGGTTAATTTTTATGCACTTTTTCATATATTATATGTCCCGGATAATAGTAGGATATGCGTAGTTTAACTCTTTGGTTGCAGGCATAAGATTTGACTATTATGGCCATATGTGTGTATATGATTGTATGTGTATAAATATTTATTTTGTTGAATCCTCGGGGTTGACGAGGCTGGTATTTAATTTTTGTAAATTAAATACGGCATTGTTTAGCCACTCTTTATTTTATTTTACTTTCGATCTAGATATCATGTACACTCCCTCGTGGAGTATAGGATCGATGGATGTGAATTAAAATAGGTTTTAGTCTCGGCTCGGATCTCCGGATGGCTTGTACATGGCATAGGAGGAGCGGACGAGAAGGCGATGCGACCGGAGACATATTGAAGACAAAAGCCATAATAGTTGGAAAATAATTTATTTTTCATATTTATTGCTTATTGTTTGATATGCATGTCGTAGCTTAGAAAATTCCTCATTTTCAAATTACTAAGTGGGAGAGGGATATTTTTATAAATTCCCGCGGCCTCCATTACAATTTGACAAGTGATGCAAACAAACTTGCGCGTCGGCTCTGAGTGCCTTCCTCCCTGCGGATGGGTTTGTTTGCGGATCACTAGGTCAAATAATGGTTATAGGAAATTATCTAGGAGCGTGTGTACTTCCACAGCGGTAAGGCACATAATCCGAAATAATTTCCTTAGTATCGTGTAATGGTGCACACTTAGATGCAAATAAAAGTATCCTCCCCATCGGAGTCACTGTTTTTATTTGTAGGGCCAAAGAGGAACCAACTATTAATTTTATTTGTCAAAAAGCAAGGTTGACAAGATAATAAAATTAATGGGTAAAACCTCCTCTTGCAAATGTAGAATTCGTATACGTCCACACTGCGTGGCATGCGATATTCTCGGTGTTTTGAGGTGTTGGTTGATTTTGAAATTTTATTGTTTGAGGAATCAATAATTTTTTTGAAATCTAAAGTAATGATCTATGTGATTCTTAGGATTTTCAAAATGACTTTCAGTCCACTTATTGTGATACTAAAGGAAATAAACTTACTGTACCCAAATAATGTTGATTGGAAAAGAATCCAGATATTGTCTTATCTGCTAAGGAGTACAAGTATGCACTCTTCGAAGAGTATCCTCAAGCCATGGTTGCTCAAAAAGGTTTCTACTTCTAAGCCGAAAGGCAAGAAGAAGGAGAAACAAGGTGGAACAAATGTGGTGGGAGGATCTCAGGGAGGAGTGAAGAAGCCGAAAGGCAAGTACTTCACTTACAAGCAGGATGGACATTGGAAGGAGGACTGTCCCAATCCAAAGTAGAACAAAAGTATATCCTTTGGTCTAGTCGTTGAAACATGGTTAGCGGTGTTATCTATCGGCACCTGGTGTGTAGATACGAGAGCCACTAATCATGTCTGCAATACTTTGCAGGGGTTCCAGGAAACCCGACAACTAGCAAAAGGGGATATTACCATTTACTTGGGCAATGCCATGAAGATGGCGGCTATTATAGTGGGAGATGTTTTATTTATCTTTTGAGAAAAATAAAGGTTTTGGTTCTTAAGAATTTCCTTTATGTACCCTTATTTAGAAAGAATTGATTTTGGTTTCTAAATTGTTTATGGATGGATAATATATTTCTTGTCATGACAGATTTGTTATAAAAGGAATAGGGACATTATCTATTCAGGTACATAGATAGGAAATTTATAACTTGAACCACGAGCTCCCACGGTGCAAATAGAAGTTATTAACTCATCTTCTAATTCCGATAAGAGAAAAGAACCTTCGAAAATGGACCAAACATATCTTTGGTATCTTAGGCTTGGTCACATTAACCTAAGCAGAATTCAATAGGTTGATAGCTGATGGACCTTTGGGTTCATTAGTGGTGGAGGATCTCCCTACCTGTGAATCTTGCTTGGAGGGTAAGATGACCAAGAGGCCTCTCAAGGCCAAGGGGTATAGATACAAAGATGTGTTGGAATTAGTTCATTCTGAATTCGTATGGTCCTATGTCTATCCAGACAAGAGGTAGTTTTGAACATTTCATCTTTTTCATAGATGATTGTTCAAGATATGGATGACACTATGATCTGATCGTGGTGGTGAGTACCTCTTGGGAGAGTTTAGGAACTACTTATCAGAGGTTGGGATTCAATCCCAATTGACTGCACCTAGCACACCCCAGTAGAACGGTGTAGTAGAGCGAAGGAATAGGACTCTTATGGAGATGGTTAGATCGATGATGAGTTATTCTGACTTTCCAGATTCGTTCTGAGGATATGCTCTAGATACGACGGTATACATTCTGAACCTGGTTCCATCTAAATTAGTGCCTTCTACTCCCACAGAGTTGTGGATTGGGCGAAAGCCTAGTCTAAGACATATTCGAATATGGAGAGTTCAGCTCATATGTTGAAGGCAGATGCTGGTAAGTTGGAACCTCGTACAGAAGTACGCATGTTCATTGGCTATCCCAAGGGAACGAAGGGTGGATTGTTTTATAGTCCTAGAGATCAGAGGGTGATCGTTAGCACGAACGCCAGATTTCTAGAGGAAGACTATGTGATGAGCCACAAGCCCAAGAGTAAAATTGTTCTAGAGGAGTTAAAAGGGAAGTCACTTCTTTAGTACCACCGGTACAAGAGGACATACCACATGTCACTGCACCGCGTGTCACAGAGGATACACAGGTGATACCTCGTCGTAGTGGGAGGGTTGTGAGTCAGCCTGATAGATTCATGTTCTTGGGAGAATCTTCTGATTTAGTCCCTGGCGAACATGAACCTGATCCCTGAAAATACGACAAGGCAATCCAAGATATAGATGCAGCATCTTGGCAAAGTCAAATGAATACTGAGATTGAATCTATGGATTCAAGTCAGGTCTGAGAGCTCTTATGCATAGCAGCTCATATGGATTATGAGGTGTGACATATGGATGTCAAGACAACTTTCCTTGATGGAAGTCTTGAGGAAAACATCTACATGAAGCGACTAGAGGGATTCATTGCTAAGGGCAAAGAGCATCTTGTATGTAAGCTTAATCGGTCCATTTATGGATTGAAGCAAGCTTCGAGGTCTTGGAACATCCGCTTTGAGGAGGTAAATCAGTCTTATGGATTTATTCAAAATTCGGATGAGTCTTGTGTATACAAGAGATGTGACAAAAACATAGTGGTATTTTTTGTACTATACATAGATGACATTTTGGTGGTTGGAAACAACATCGAAGTGTTATCGGACGTAAGGGTATGGTTGTCCAAACAGTTTGATATGAAGGACTTGGGAGAAGCGGGACACATCCTTGGGATCAAGGTTATAAGGGATCGCAGGAAAAATATGTTGTGCTTATTCCAAGCTTCATACATAGACACAATTTTGGATCGTTTTAGCATGCAGAACTCCAAGAAGGGTTTTCTACCTTTCGGGCATGGAGTTCCTTTATCTAAGGAGATGTGTCCTAGATCATCTAAGGAGATAGAGGAGATGAAGGTGGTTCCTTATGCTTCGGCAGAAGGAAGCCTCATGTTTGTGATGCTATATACGAGACCAGATATCTGCTTTGCAGTGGGCATGGTCAATAGATATCAGAGTAATCGAGGACAGGGACATTGGACTGCGGTAAAGCATATGTTGTAGTGCCTGAGAAGGACTAAGGATTATATGCTAGTTTACCGGGCAGACCAATTACTCCCTGTGGGTTGCATGGATTGCGACTTCCAATCAAATAGGGATAACAGTAAGTCTACCTCAGGTTTTGTGTTTACTTTGGGAGGTGGAGCCATTGTATGGAGGAGTGTCCAACAAAAATGAGTGGCGGACTCCACCATGGAAGCTGAGTATGTGGCAGCCTGTGAGGCAGCCAAAGAAGTTGTATGGCTCAGGAACTTCCTGATGGACTTGGATGTAATTCCTGGTTTACCCAGAACTATCACAATTTATTGTGATAATAATGGTGCAGTTGCAAACTCGAAGGAACCACGAGCCCATAAGGCTAGTAAACACATAGAGCGCAAGTACCACCTGATACGAGAAATCGTAAAGGAGGTAGAAGTTGTTGTCGCCTAGATTGCATCAGAGGATGACCTGGTAGACCCTTTCACTAAGGCCCTTCTAGCGAGAGCTTTGATAGGCATGTGGAGGGAAGGGGAATCAGATGTATGGCAGTATGAGGACAGCATAGTCTTTTAGTATAAGTGGGAGATTGTAGGGATGTATACTGAAAAGTCTATCTTTTCTATGAACATCTTTATTTTTGAAATAAGAATCACATGATCATTGTTTGCATATTTTTATGCATATTTTCTAATACGTTACATTGTAGATAACATGGTGTCTGGTGTCACACGGGAGATCATGTTATCGGCTCCTTGTAAAGTATAAGTAAAGGCTCACAACCGAGATGGCTTTGGACAAACCATCAGAATGGTTGTAGTGTGATTTGGTATTGGTTTGTCTTGACCATAGAATCACACTAGTGCACTTTGTGTGTATTGAGCAGGACCGACATAGAGGTGATTCGATTTATTGCTGACTACATAATCGAATCGGACCTCAAATATTATTTAGTACATGCTCTTAATCCTGATATAATAACGGGCACATATACTTAGTACTCATCTCTTTGATTTACCAATGGGCGAGATTTAGAGATTAAATCGATAGACTCGGTAAGTTGGGAGATGATATTATTTATATGGTGTGTCATTGATTATAGGAGGAAACCGTGTCCTATATATTAGGATGATGATGTCCCCTTGAGGAGCTCATAAGATTCATCATGTAAACCCTTTAGGTGGACTTGATCCGGCATGATGAAAAGGTTGAGTGGTACTACTCAAGGAGTTACATGTTGATTAATTAATGGTCAGTAAATTAATTAATCAACGGACATTCGAGATCTTAAACACAGGGAGAAAATGTACAAATAATATATGGAGCCCATATTATCATATGGGGGTTGGTGAGGTAGATCAATGATGGACCTTTAGTGGATTGGATCATCATTAGTAGATCGAACTTTATGTGGGCTTGATCCATGGGTGGCCAAGACCCAACTCCTCCTCATGGTCCCTAATGTAGCCTATTAACACCTCATGATGCTTAGATCAAATGGATAGAAACAAAACTCTAAGATCCATTGGTAGAGATTAAATATCTAAGATCCGACGGTAGAGATTAAATCTATAGATCCGACGGTTGAGATTAAATCCTTTGAACCAATGGTGGAGATTAAACCAAGGCTTATCCTAAAAGGGTGGCTTAGGGTGGTTGGCATGGATAATAGACAAGGATTAGGGGATTAGGGTTTGCTTCCTTTGGTGGCTAGGAATCCTAGTTGGTTTAGGATTGGGTTTGGTGGCTAGGGTTTTGGAGCAAGGGTGTGCGGCAACATTGAAGGTTTTTCCTTCTTCTTCCTTGGGTTGGCCGGCCACTATGCTTCTCCTCTCTACCTTATCTTGATCTCATCCTATTCTTCTTCCCCTCTTCCATGGCCGGAGATAAGGTGAGTTAGGATTAGGGTTTGGGTGGCTAGGTTTTTGGGGAAAAGAGTGGGCGGCAACATTGGAGGTTGTTTTTCTTCTTCCTAAGGGTTGGCCGGCCACTATGCTTCTCCTCTTTACCTTGGCTTGAGCTCATTCTAATCTTCTTCCTCACTTCCATGGCCGGCCACAAGGTGAGCTTGGATTAGGGTTTGGAAGCTTAGGGTTTAGGAGGTTTGGGTGGCACCAAATAAGGAAAGTTTCTTCCTTTCTTCATCATGATTTGGTGGCCGGCACCCATATCATCCTTTTCCAGCCCTAGGGCAGCATCCAAAGACACCTTCTCCTTCTCCTTGGGTGGTGGAAACAAGACTTAGGGGTTTCCCTTGATGTCTTGGTCGGTTTCCACCATTATCTCCTTCTCCTTGTTGCCCGGTGACAAGCATTTCTTTTGTTTCTTGTTGGTTAGCCATAGGAAGGAGATGAGCCTTGTTTCTATTCTTCCACTTACTTTGGATGAGCAAGGAAGGAAGATGTGTGATCTAGGAGCTTCGACTTTTGGTAGAGCGTCGCCCACACGACGTCCGAATGGAGGAAGGACATACATTAGAAGATCGAGAGGTATATCGATTCTCTAATTTTATATGTTACATGTTTGTATTTGTTTTTCATTTATGAGCATGATATATTTCTGTGAATGGCTAAATAATACTTGGATCCCGAGTATAAACACAAAAATCGGCGATTCAGACATCGTCTATTCCGTGGCTAATCGACTAGGAGAGTTGTGTTGCTTGAACAACTAGTTTGTTCAAGCAATCGCTCAAGTCGTTAGCACGACGATGAATTGGTTGTACTTAGGAAACTCATCCCATCCGGATTAGTTTTCATTAGTGAAAATTTTAATCCGGGGACATGGGAGCCGATGAGCCTCTGAAGCAATTCCCAACAATACCGATGAGGAGGCTATGTGGGAGCTAGAAGATACTATGTGAGCTCGATAGTCTCATCTGGTCACTTGAGGAAGGTATGTGTTCCTTTCGGAAACTTGCTTGAAGTAAATTTTTGCATGTTAGTACGAAATTTGGGGACCAAATTTTTATAAGTGGGGGAGAATATAAAATACCGAGAAAAAAAAATAAAATAAAATTCCTCGTTAATTGATAAATCATATTGTGGAATTTTTCAAAAATGTTTAGAAATTTTTCTGGATTTAAACGGAAGTGTTATGGACATTTCATGGGGATAAACGGATAGACTTTTATAAAGTCTGTTTAAACTATCTTCTAGGAATTAATAGGTTTAATTAAAAACCTATTAATTTTCCTTCCATTTTCCCTTATTTTCGGATCACGCCAAATTTTTCCTCACCGCGACATTTCCCTTCTTTTTTCCCAATCACGCGTGACCCTCTGTTTCCTCGCGCAGCCGACCGTCGAATTGGGAGGCAGCCCGACGATGCCTCCTCGTCGCCACCTTCTCCCTCGCGTGCTGCCACGCTGCTATCGCTGCCGCCGTTTTCTCTTCCCGTTTCTCCTGATCGATTGCGATCTCCTACTCACTATCACCGGTGCTGATCCAGCGATCTCCGACCGAGCTAGTTGCGGTCGCCGCTCCTTAGATCATTGATTCTCTTCTCTACTCGCTGATCTCCGCCTCGACCTTGTTGCCGTCGTCGATGGTCGCTTCCTCGAGCCACTCGCCGCACGCCCTACTGCACCGCTGTCGTGCCGGTTGTCGTCGCCACACGACTACCTACCGCACTTCCTCTTCTCCCGAGCGCACGCCACTACGCCTACCTAGTCGACGTTGACTGTTTGCTCCGACGGCCTCACCCTGTCGGGGGGCCGATCACCACAATTCGTTGGCGATCTCTGTAGCGTCCGGCGCCGAGGATAGGAAGAAGATGGACCTCGCAATCTGTCGGCTGTGATGGAAGATGACTCTGTCGGCGATTCCACCGAGGGATCGGAAGGTCTCTCCCTATTCCTCTTGCTTGTGCTCTATCGAGGTCGTGTACTGTGTGTTCTTTGTTTCCTTAGAAGTTGTTCTGCATTTTTGGTAATCTCATTGTTGATTCTGACCCTTGCTTTCACTTACCGATTGATGTAGCAACCTGTGGACTTCTTGGATTTCTGAGAAGAGTGTTGATGTTGTATCTTTTCTCATCCAGAATGGTACACCATTATTTTGGGTCAGAGGATGGGTTGACATGGGAAGTTGTTGCCGACAGTCGAGCACCTTGCATTGTCGAGGGTTCAGAATTGATCTGTTTGTGTTGTTGAGTTGGGATGCTCGAGAGTTCTAATTGGGGAATTAATGAATGGTATGTGATTTGGTTAATCAATCACTTATTAAGATCGAGTGGGATCCTTATTCCTCCGATTTGATTATGCTAGTGTTTTGCTATATGATGTATTTTGGTCATAGGTATTTGAATTGAGATAGAGTTTTTTGGACATGATTATCAGCACGATCTACATTAGATGGGTTGTTGCCTCTGCTCATTGGAATTGTATAGATCGGTGTTTCCTATGGTGGAACAAGAAGCTGTGGAGTGAGTCTAGGCAAGGTGAGTTGGGTTTGGATAAGTTATGAATGTATATCACTATCGTTGGGATTAAATTGATCTTGTGATGGATTTGTTGTTAATAGAGGATTGATTAGGTTAATTATGAAGTCGATGTATGATTCGATTCGAGGATTCGTTGTTATGCTTGCACTTAATCATAATGTTTGATATTTACAGGACGTGGATACGAGACAGTTCCGCGACCGTGGGGACTTCTTTGTTTCGAGCATTACAGCAGGTGGGTAATTTACTACCTGGTCCGGTAGATGTAATTTCATTCAGATTTAGACATAAATATGAGCATGTTAGGTGTTCATATTATCTTGACCCTGCTCTTATTTATCGTATGCTTGAACTTATCGTTGGATGTATTTATGCTCAATTATTGATATCACATATACCCTATCATGATTTAGGAGTTATAGATGTGATGTAAATTGGCCTAGATGTTTAGTAGGGTGTAAATGTTAGTATGGGTGATGACCCAATTTATAAATTGGCAAAAAGGTCCTCTGTGGGTAGGTAATGCCCTAAATGTAGGATTTATTTCCAATACCCGTATGTTGCATACTGTTACCAACCATGAGTTGTGTAATGGTTAAGTGAAGGGTGATTAGTGTGTCGCTGCGGACCGGTGGTCCCAGCTTGATATGATTAGTCGAGTACGACTCTATATTGGATAGAGAGTGCGTCGATCAGTTGAGTATGACTCTCTATTGGAGAGAGAGTTCTGATAAGTCGAGTACGACTCTCTACAGGATAGAGAGTGCGTCGATCAGTTGAGTACAACTCTCTACAGGATAGAGAGTGTATTGATCAGATGAGTATGACTCATTATTGAACAGAGAGTCTGTTGTAGATGGTTGTACGAGTGACAACATACTCATGTCATATGCATGCATTCTGACGACATAGTCTCCCTTGGGGTTGAGAGAGTCCTCAGTCATCTTGCCTCCCAGAGCACTCCCTGAGGAGTAACTAGTGTGAGGGGAGAGCATCTGTTGTGCCGCACTCTACCACTATAGACGGTGCTAGTTGGAGTTGCGTGTAGTTGTCCTGGGAGTGTGGTACTTGACCACTCATTGGTAGTGTTAGTCGGAGTGGCCAGCAGCTGGGACCCCCATTGTGTAGCGAGCTCTTTACGATCGTATTCTACTTGATCATACTGCCCACTCGGCCACTCTATAGCAGTGGTTGGTGTGAGTTGGGACAGTTGTCATTTCGTGCCACCTAGGCCACACTGGGATCGTGGTAGCGAGTAGGGGTGAGCAGGCATGAACATGCATGTTGCATTGCCGTATCTGATGGCGCTTTGCATATTACCATATATATATATATATATATATATATATATATGCGGTCTATATATATATATATGATTATTGTGATGTTGCATTTGTTTGTATTATGTTTGTTGCACTTGTTTGTACATCATATTCATGCATGCTTCTTGCATTTATTATACGGTTGTGTTAGATATTTGTATATGTGTTGGACAGACCATTAGGTACCTTGACCGGTAGTATGGTGAGTTGGAATTACTCTTCCTGTTATATATATGTTGGATATATGTTCAGGTTGGATCAGAGTAGCATAGCAGACTTCAGGTATGTCTGCATTTTACGTTGTTCATTTGGTTAGACGGTATATGCTTGTATTTATATACTATGCTGATATACCTATTGTACCTCTAGATTATGTTGTTGAAAATACATGTGTTATTACATATATACATGTTTTCTATTACCTACTGAGTTTTACTCACCACCCCAACGAACTCTGGGTTTTTCTGTCGCCCAGGTAACAGGTAGAAGTCTTCGTGACGGCTTGGAGCACCACTGGCTGACATCTCATATCACCTCCGAGGCTTCCGTGTTTGTGTTGGATTTTCCGTATGTCTTGTTATGTATTCAGAGTTTTCGTGATGTTATGTATTATGTGATGTACGCACATGTTGGTGCGGATTTTGATGAGGTTTTCTTTATGTTCTAGTGTTAGTCATTCCGGTATGCATGTGTGTAGGTTGGGATGTTATTGTATCATGTTTCCGCTGTGTTTTTGTGTAGTTGTTGTTTTCATATATATATATTGTTGTTATTGTGGGCCTATGGGCCTTGTATTAACGCGAAATGTTGTCACGTACAGGGGAGATGTCGTCCGTTTGATTTTCGGCTCGGCATGCTCTCGGGGCGTGACAGTGATATTGGCGGCGTAAATTCCAAGCTGTAATCTTGACCGCATAATTCTAATATTTGGCGGCGTAAAGTTCAAGCATTTTTCTTGATGGTGTAAGTCCAAATGTACCTTAGCAAAGTAGACCCGATTAGCATGACAATAGATGATAGAAACACCTGAAGACTAGCGTATGGATGAACAAGTCATGGATTATTTGGAGGGATCCAATAGGCGTGAGGCTGATAGAGGTGGTTAGAAGGCTTAAGTCTAGGCTAATGGTGGTCTAACAAGTATGAGTGGATCATGCTTGGATTAAGCCTCATGGTGGAGGATTATCAATCGACTGGGGTTATGGACCAGTCGACTAGCTAAGTGTTTGACACTTGGTAGCCTATTCAACTTGCATCAGTCGATTGGGATTATGACTAGTCGACTGGTCAAGTAGTCGACTGAGCTTCAAACTGCTTAGATGAAGCTTTGACAGTCGACTGCAAGCTTTGGGCAGTTGATTAGCCTTGGGCAGTCAACTGCCATGAAGGGCAGTCGACTGATTTAAGTGGACACGAGCACAAAAGCTTTAGTAGTTGACTGACTAGTCAACTGACGGGTATCAGTCGACTACTGGTAAGGGTAGTCGACTGTTGATGTATCAACTGGAGTTTTTCCAGTGTGAATAGAGTTGTTGTGGTATGACGGCCTGAAATACAATCGACTGTTGGGTAAGAGCAATCGACTAGAAGGCAAAAATCAGCCCAAGTTGCAGCTTTATAAGGAGCTCGAGAAGGAGGATTTTGGCAATGGTTCTTAGTGCGATTTGAAGAGGAATTGCTACCTCATTCCAAACCTTCAAGGGCATTCCCAAGCAACCAAATATCAAGCATTCAAATGCTCATATTTGTAAAGTATTTTCTTTACTTGTATTCATCGACCTCTTAAAAGGGCCTCCAAACTATTCCCTTTAAATCCCCTGAATGAACTGAAAAAGAAAAAGCATATCTCCAACAACAACAATCACTATAATCCCATATACAAGCACTTACAATAGAAAGAGACCAGTTGTTAGCAAAAAAAGAAATGACATTTATCCAGCACAAACATGAAATGCGTGAGGTGGAATGGGGAAGTGCCTACAAAGACACTAGCATCCGACTGCTCCGAGAAGAGGTAGACTCCTATAAACAACAAATAGAACAATTACAATCAAAATTGACTGAAACCCTGGAGCAAGTCCAACAATTGGCATAGAAGGAAAAAGACTGGAACTTCCAGTCGGGCCAGTGTTTCAAACCTTTGCGCGACCTCAGAAATGCCTTTGACAAACTCAACCTGAGGACCAGCCAAAGTATAGTAGAATTTTAGTTCCATTTTTCTATACTTACACAACATTTTCAACTACTATCAGAAGTTGATGCACATGAGAACAACCCCAAATCTCCGATGAGAATCGCCAAGGATTCAAAGCGTGCGCTCATGCTCAACGCCCGTAAGTGCATGGTTGTCGTCAAGTAAAAATTTATGTATTGATCCCACATAGACTATGATACGAGTACCATTTGTCCAGTGAATTATATTTGTTTGGAGTAAATCTCTTGCAAGTTAAATGTGTGAGGTCGATGATAGTCATGGCTCAATTACGGTGTCACTTGGAGAAAGTGAAGGCGGGCTCAAAGTTTCTTAAAGGATTCTTGGAGTTCGATTTCACTTGTACGATGTTGAATATGCTATCAATTTAATGCTCCTAGGAACTCCAATTATTATCTTGTGGGAGGATCATCGTATGTTGTAGCGATGAACTTTTGCTTCTACCGAAATCTACCTATTCCTAACCAAGTTTCTCTTTCGAATCATCAGAGCTCAGGGGGTTGATATCTTTGAGAGCCCCCTGTCACTGGGGTCCCTCAACCCTTGTAGAGTTGATGTCTCCTACTTTGGGCCGTCTGCTAGAAAAGGTTCTTGGGGTACGAGGATGCCCTAGTTATCCCTATAAAGAGATGAATCATATTTCATATCCTACACTATCATATTCTACCTTCTATGGTTATGGGAGGGAGCATGACCGTGAGGTTCCTCCTTGGTTCTCCTAGATTTGTGATACAAAGGCTTTCCGCCCTTGTATCAGCGATGTGCGTTAGAAGTAGAATTAAAACACAACTTTCATAGCTCTCAACAACCTAAATTGCAAATATATATTCAAGAGCAGAGAATAAACATTTAAACTAGCATATCCAACATACACAAGCTACTCCCTAATTCTAGAATCGAAGTATCTACTCCATGAACAAAGGAGAATAAACACAAGACATCTTAATGTAAATAATTACTATGCAAATAGAGTTTATAATAAAGGCAGTACTCTCTGTTCAATCTATTTTTGTGTCTTGGTCATTCTCCGAGGCGTTGGAGCGTTGATTTGGGTCTTCAAGCCGCTTCTTCTCTCCCCGTTGCAAGCCTCCGATGATTCTTAGGGCACCTTCATGTCGTCCTAGCCGTTGGGCCTCCTGCCAAGGTTTGGGATCCCTAGGGTGGCTCCCCTCATGATGGCCTACCTCTTAGATGAGTTTTCCAATATATAGAGGTGGCTCTGGCTTTTCATAAATGCTTGAAATATCCTATTTCCTTGAATTTGCTGCGCTGCCACAAGGTCGTGTGAAATTCACACGGTCGAACCATGTGCAAGGCTAGAAATGACTAAAATCTAGGATAAAAATTGGGCTAGAAAATACACAGCCATGTTAATTTAACAAGGTCAGTTGTGTGTTACTCGAGAGCCTCCATTTTGATCCGTTTTACTTCGGAAACATGCCCATGTCTTGGGACACGGCCAGAGAGAGTTCCCTAAAGTCTGTGCTATAAAATGCTCCATTTTTCTCCAAAAATGACATTCTATACATAAAAATAACAAAAGAAGATCTGTGAACTAGAAAATAGTAAATTAATGCAAAACAAGGGAGAATATGCATGAAACAAGTATGAAATGCAATGAGATGTTTGCAAAAACTACTTCTAAAACTCTATATGATTTGCACACATCAAAATCCCTCTGACTTACATCTTAGGTTGTTCTCAAGCAAACATTATGTTGGGATCGAGGCTCGCTAGAGGGGGGGGTGAATAGCGAGTTAAAAAATTCTAACTCAAAACTCACTACAAAACAGAGGGTTATGCAGTGGAAATAGAAAAATAAGAACAAAAAACACAATCGCAACAAAATGCAGGTATTTACGTGGTTCAGAACTCAGCAGTTCCTACTCCACGGGCAGCTCAAAAGGAAAGTCTACTATGTATGATCGGAATGGTTTCGGAGGTGAAAACTTCACCTCATAATAGCTTACAATACAATAAGATAATGAAGATCAGTAAGATAAGAACTTAAGAACCAGTTACAGATTTGATGTTCAACTTCTTGCGTTGAAGATGGAGTTGTAGCGCTTGCAAGAAGGTGATCGATAGCAGTTGGGAACACTTGTTGGAGAGGAGGTGAGATGAGAACAAGGCTTTTACACTCCTTCACCTTCAGAATGAATCACTGGAAGCTTTTCTAACTTAGATCAAAAACTGAAGCTCAAGTTATGCTGAAAAATGCTAGCTACCTCTCAGTTTTATCTTCTTCTTTATATAGACATCTCTTCCATCGTTGGAGCCCTAGAGACCACGCCCGACCAAACTCTGGTCACCTGAGCTTGTCCCCATAACTGCCTCTAACTTCTGGTGGTTTGCTAAGAACGGAACCTGCTCCTCCAAACGGAAGTCGACGCATTTGAATCATTACTCGAAACGGAATCATCTCGTTGTCGCGTTCATCAGTCAAGCCCGCAGTCGAGTCTGACTCGCATTTGTGCTTGAAAAATACCTGTCAGTCAAGCCCGCAGTCAAGTCCGACTCACATCTGTGCTTGAAAAATACCTGTCAATCGAGCCTGCAGTCAAGCTGAGCTCGGTTCTGTGACTGATTCCATAGCTACCAGTCGAGCCGCTTACCAAATCGACTCAACTGAAAACTGCCCTGGCGAAAGTGCCCTGGCGATAATCTGCCCTGGCGACAAAGTGCCTCGAGCGGGCATAGCCCATTGAGTGGGCTCTTGCTATGTGCTATCGTAGTGGCGAGCCGGGTAGTTGAGCCAGCTTGATTCTGTGTCTTTGTGCAAGAGTGCCAATCGAGCTGACCCCATGGTGGCTCGACTGATACTGAAAATATTTGAAGCACATGAGTATCTATTCTAGTAAGCTGCCATTTCAAGCACCCTAGTAAGAGACCAAGCACGTTACGGTGCCTTCTCCAACTAACGAATGCTCTAAGAAGCCTAGACAAAGAACGAGCACGTTATTAAGCCCTCTTTGCCTAACGAGTACTCCCAGTACCCGAGACAAAGAATTAGTACGTTACTACACCCTCTTTGCCTAACGAGTACTCCCAGTACCTTAGACAAAGAACTAGCGTGTTACTACGCCCTCCTTGCCTAACGAGTATTGGGCCCATGTACCCTAGTAAGAGACCGAGCACGTTTTCCTTGTCCCCTCTCTAACTCCAATGGAGAACGAGCACATTACTATGCCCTCTCCATCACCAATCTCCCGGGCCTCTGGCCAGCTTGTATTCTTCCTTTACCAAGGTTCCCCCTTGGATTTTTCGATTGCCAAGACTCAAGCTTGGACTTTCCCTTGCCAACCCATGTTGGACTTCTCATGCCAAGACCTATGCTTGGACTTCCCATGCGAAGACCTAAGCTTGGATTTGTAACATCCCAAATTTTAGTTACTATATTTTTATTTAAAGGAAATATATATATATATATATATATATATATATATATATATATATATATAGAAATAAGAATAAAAAAATGAATAAATAGTTCGTAGTCGAGGCTTGAACCATGAACCGTTGATTTGGGGGAATAGGCTTCCTACCACTAAGTCATAAGATTATCAATGAGTAGGATATAACAGAATATATCTATTAGTAGAAAAAAAAGAAAGAAGTTGATTAATCTCGCTGATCATTTAAAGGGATAATTAGGATCAGAAAAATCCTAATTTATATATATATTTCTTTTCTTTCCTCTCTCTAAAACCTCAGGCCGACCTCTCTCTCTCTCTCTCTCTCTCTCTCTCTCTCTCTCTCTCGCTCATTTTTCCTCCAGCCACCGAATAGCCTTCTCCCCTCTCCTTCCCTAACCCTCCGACCTTATCTGCGTGGCGCTGCACCGATTGCGAGAGCAAGAGGTTCCTGCGTGGTGCGCCGCCGAGGACGAGGGAACGAGTCTGATAAAGGGAGGTGATGAAGAGGAGGATTGGAAAGAAGGAAGCCGCCGAAGCAAGGAAGAAGGTTGTCTTCTCTTTAGATAATTCAAGAGGGGATTTTCAAGAGGGACTTGGTAGAGGATCACGCTAAAGCAAGGAAACATGTAGGAGGTCTTCTCTTTGCGAAGTCTAACGGTATAAATTGGTGAAAAAGTGTAGGATGTAAGTATCCCCTCACCTACAGTATAAGTGCTTACGTTGTAATGTTGTATGCTTGATTTTAAACGAAAGAATCTAGAACTATGTGTAGAAGGTTCGGCTAATAAGATTAGAGAAATTATTCTTGTTGAAATTATTCCACGTTATGCATGTTAGATGATGATTTCTATTTATGTTAGCTTAATTTTACTTATGTCACTACCTTATGCCATGTTAAATTGTACTCATGCCGATTTATGCTATGCTACATGCTTACGTTTTCACCCATGTTAGGCATGACTCACGTATATGAAATGTCTAAGAAATGTTTCCCTAAGAGTGGGGACAAAAACACTCTTTAAGACAAAGAACATGTATGTTATTTTACTTTATGCATGGCTTGTACCGGACCCTAACAAGGTCCACGGGATGGGCTCCAAGGTTTCCCCTAGGTCAACGGACATAGTACGGACCTAGTAACCTAGTAGGTTCGGGATTAGCTACCTCGGATCTATTTAGGATGCGCGCAAATGATGTATGTGGTACAATGTCGGGCCCAATATGTTGAGATTATATTTAAGTATATAAACTATATGTTTTCAAAGAGCATCCTGCATATACCATTTTATGTTCATCGAATTATCATGTTTAGAGACAATGTACTGTTGCGATGAAAATGCTAATTTTATGTTCTTTTCCTAAATTGATCATGTCTCTACTTTAAATAAATGTTGTGCTCATATGTTGTTTAAATGAACATGTCATTATTTTATGTTTAATTCATGATGCATGTTTTTGTGAGTAGGAAAAGACCTTACTAAGCCTATGTGCTTATAGTTTACTTTCCTTATACTGCAGAAAAGTGCAAGGAATGGATAAATTAAAGGGAGCAGCAGGAGGGGAAAAGATGTGTGTGACAGTGGCATGGTAGACGAGATCATTTTTCATATACGGACTTATGCATGATTTTTAGTTTATGTGTAAACTGTTAGGAGATGTTAAT
This sequence comes from Wurfbainia villosa, assembly GCA_025175895.1. Classification (NCBI taxonomy): domain Eukaryota; kingdom Viridiplantae; phylum Streptophyta; class Magnoliopsida; order Zingiberales; family Zingiberaceae; genus Wurfbainia; species Wurfbainia villosa. The sequence continues at coordinate 40,203,754 of CM046002.1, read as the reverse complement.
GCTTCCTATGATTGTTACTCATATTTATTTTTATGAACCATGAAATGGTTAATACATGTTTAGTTAAATAAATTGCTAAGACCTTTTGGCGTGATTAAATTGTTTGGTTGATTGGGTTAATGTAATTAGAGTTTAAAAGTTGTAAAGTTTTTAAATGCTTCCGCTGTTATATACATGAATGTATGATCGCGTAGTGCCGCCGCCCGTCTATAGGATGTGTGTTAGGAGGACGGGAAGGGCGGGCATTACAAGTGGTATCAGAGCCCAGTTCTGCCTTTCCACTACACACACATCAAGCTTCCATCCTGCCGCTCCAAGTAAGACATTCTATGCCTACTCTATTTATTTCATGTATGATATATATACGCTAAGAAATGTTTTTAGTTGGGTATGCATGAATATAAGTAAGGATGATAAACTTATGTTGGCATTTTTTTTATCATTTATGAAGATAAGCATGGCCAAAAGATGCGGTAATGGAGTCAGTGACACAGAATCTCCACCGGATCTTATGTAGGTGGTTACTGAACTCCAGCGTCAAGTCGCTGAACAACAGAAAGTGATAAATGCCTTAATGACTCAGCACGGAAACCCTGTTGGACCACCAGGGGACCAGCAGGCGCATCTAGATAGGCGTGCAGCTACACCAATACCACCAGGAGGCTCTGGCCCGATAGTTCGACCAGAAGCTTATCTGATCCAGTGGCAAAGGCTGAAACCAGAGAATTTCTCGGTTATTTGTGAACCATGGGATGCCCAGTCCTGGTTCAAAACGGTGGAAAGCATAGTAGAGCTGCTGGATTGGCCTGAACATGAAAAGATTAAGTGCGCATCCTTTTGCCTTTCTAGAGATGCTCGAATGTGGTGGGAAAGAATTAAAGCAAATAGGCAAGTAAACCAAATGAGATGGACGAACTTCGAAGCTGAATTTTTCGAAGAATTCTTCCATATGCGAGTGACCAACAAGCACTACGATGATTTCATCGGGTTCAGGCAAGGTGACCTATCAGTTAACGAAGCGGTGAAATGATTCAACCGACTCGCACGCCTATGCCCAGAGTTGGTCAGCACAGAAAAAGAAAGGGTCAGACTTATGTTGAAGATGCTCCGACCTGAGTAGCTCTGAACGTGGCCAGCGGAGTGAATAGATCACAGACCGTAGAGGAATTGTTCAGTAGTGCCCTAATCACCGAGCACTACCTGAACAATATTAACCAGGAAAAGAAGGCGCTGAGTGAAGGCAAGAGTCAAGGCCAGCCAGGAGGTCAGAAAGCTCAGGGTAACTGGAAAGGAAACCACAGTGGCAAGAGGAAACAATGGAACGACTCTAAAGGTGGTCCAGCGAACAAACAAGCCAAGATTCCCCAATGTACTACATGTGGGAAACCACATACCGGGGTGTGCTACAAGGGCATGAATAGATGCTACCGCTGTGGACTGGAAGGACACAGAGTCAAGACTGCCCTACCCAGGTTCAGGCACCTCCTCAGTAGTATGCCCAGTACAGGGGTGCTTCTTCACAGCTACACCAGATGCAAGCTGCAATAGAAGGTACCCAGAAAAGCCAAGGGAGATTGGAAGCCCTGCCAGTTGCGACGAATGCCAGGGTTTTCTCTCTCACTAAGGAATACATGGCAAATGATTCTACTATTGTCACAGGTCAGATAATTATTTTCTGTCAGCATGGTACTGTATTATTTGATACTGGTGCAACACACTTGTTTGTCTCTACGCCTTTCACAAAGAAGATTGACATACCCCCGCAAGTTTTGGATTGCGAGTTCTTAACGACCCTGCCCTTGGGATAAGTGATGCCTTCTACTCATATGCTGTGAGCCGCACCCATCAGAATTGCAGACAGAGAACTCTACTGTGATCTGATAGTGCTCGGCATGCAGGATTATGATGTCATATTGGGCATGGATTTCTTAAGCAAGTACGGTGCTTCGATCGAGTGTTGTAAGAGAAAAGTGGTCTTTCAGCCTGAGGCAGAACCTATGTTTGAATTCATTGGAGAGCCAAGGAACAGAACCTATAAATTCTTATCAGCTTTAAAGGCACGCAAGATGTTAAACAGGGGATGCACTGGGTTTCTAGCACATGTGGTTGATACAAGTCAAGCCGAGGACCAGAAGCTAGAAGATGTCAGAGTGGTATGCCACTACCCAGAGGTATTTATTGATGAACTACCAGGGTTAGCCCCTGATAGGGAAATTGAATTTGAGATCGAATTAATTACTGGTACTCACCCGATCTCTAAAGCACCGTACCGAATGGCGCCGACCGAATTGAAGGAACTTCAGGGACAACTACAGGAGTTACTCGACAAGGGTTTTATTCACCCTAGTCACTCTCCATGGGGAGCTCCGGTATTGTTCGTAAAGAAGAAGGATGGGACTATGTGCCTGTGCATAGACTACCGAGCGATAAATAATGTGACAATCAAGAATAGGTACCCTTTACCACGGATTGACGATCTGTTCGACCAGTTAAAAGGTGACACCGTCTTTTCAAAGATTGACCTCAGATTTGGCTATCATCAAGTGAAAGTGAAACCAGATGATATACCGAAGATATCTTTCCGAACAAGATACGAACATTATGAGTTCATAGTCATGCCTTTCGGAGTGACGAATGCTTCTGCTATGTTCATGGACCTAATGAATCGGGTATTCTCGGCGTTTCTTGACAAGTTCGTGATCATCTTCATTGACGATATCCTCGTCTATTCGAGAAATCAAGAAGAGCATGCCGAACACCTGAAGATGGTATTATAGATTCTTTGAGAAAAGCAACTATATGCCAAGTTCTCCAAATGTAAATTCTGGCTCGATCAAGTATCTTTTCTGGGTCATATTGTATCCAAAGACGGAGTTATGGTAGACCCAAGAAATATTGAAGCTATGAGTAACTGGAGCAGGCCAAAGAATGCTAGCGAAGTGAGGAGTTTTCTCAGATTAGTGGGCTATTACTAGAAATTCGTAGAAGACTTCGCCAGAATAGCAGCACCTATGATAGTTCTCACTCGGAAGAACAAGAAGTAAGTATGGATGGAGGAATGTGAGAAGAGTTTCTTGGATCTGAAAAGGAGACTTACAAGTGCTCCAATCCTTACTCTCCCAGAGAACGACAAGAGCTTCGACATGTACAGTGATGCCTCCGGATTGGGACTCGGAGCTGTACTTTTACAGAGGGGTAAAGTTATTGCCTATGCCTCTAGGAAACTCAAGGAACATGAAAAGAACTATCCCACTCACGATTTAGAGCTAGCAGTTGTGGTCTTCGCTCTCAAGGTATGGAGGCACTATCTGTATGGAGCACAGTGCAAGATTTATACGGATCACCGGAGTCTACGGTATTTCTTCACTCAGAAGGACCTCTATATGAGACAACGCAGATGGCTGGAGCTTGTGAAGGACTATGACTGCGAGATCTTTTACCATCCTGGCAAGGCAAACAAAGTGGCTGATGCACTCAACAGGAATTCCAGTGCCACCCTGATGTCCTTATCGGTATTGTCTCGATCGCTGGAGAAGGAAATTATGCGCTATGGAATCGAGGTTATTTCTGGGCAGCTTTTGACCATGGAAATAATACCAGCACTATTCGATGACATATTAGCAAAACAATGTGATGATCCAAGTCTCCAGAATATCAAGTAGGAGATCCTAGAAGGAAAAGGCGAGGGTTTCCGTATCGCCAATAGCGGAGTATTATACCTTAGGGATCAGTTATGTGTCCCTAACGATCCGAAACTATGCAAAAAGATATTAGAGGAGGCTCACAGAACCCCCTATTCTATGCATCCGGGATCCACCAAAATGTATCAAGACCTGAAAGATAAGTTCTGGTGGTCCAGTATGAAGAGGGATGTAGCTCAGCACGTCTGTACCTGCCCGACCTGCCAGCAAGTTAAAGCAGAACACCAGAGACCTGGAGGAGTTCTGCAACGGATCCAAATTCCGGAGTGGAAATGGGAAGACATCTCTATGGATTTCATTTCAGGTCTTTCCAGGACTATGAACGGATATGACGCTATATGGGTTATCGTTGACAGATTGAAAAAGTCAGCTCATTTCCTAGCGATCAAGTTGACATATTCGATTGAGCAACTGGCTCAATTATATGCTAAGGAAATCATCAAACTGCATGGTATTCCCAAGACCATCATTTCAGATAGGGATGGTCGCTTCACTTCACAATTTTGGGGATGGGTTCCTAAGGCACTTGGAACGAAGCTGCATTTTAGTACCGCCTTTCATCCTCAGACAGATGGGCAAACAGAAAGGGTGAACCAAGTACTGGAAGACATGTTACGAAGTCGGTGCCGCTACTTATGCTTAGCGGAATTCACTTACATTAATAGCTACCAAGCTACCATCGGAATGGCACCTTATGAAGCATTATATGGGAGGAGATGTAGGTCTCCGATCTGTTGGTACGAAGGTTGTGAGAAGAAAGAGATGGGACTTCAGACGGATTTCATCGACGACACCACCCGAGCGATACAGAATATCCACCAAAAAATAGAGACTGCTCAGAGCCGACATAAGAACTATGCGGATCAGCGACGTAGACCTTTGGAATTCAATGTCAGAGATTTGGTATTTCTCCGGGTAGCTCCTATGAAAGGAATAATGAGATTCAGGAAGAAAGGAAAGCTAAATCTGTGATACGTAGGACCGTACAAGATCCTGAAAAGAGTTGGCAAGGTAGCTTACGAGCTAGGACTACCTCAGGAGATGTCTGCTATTCACAACATTTTCCATGTCTCGATGCTTAAGAAGTGCATTTCCAGTACCGACCAAGTGGTTGAGCCACAGACAGTGCAAATTCAAGAGGACCTGAGCTATGAAAGTCGACCTATCCGGATACTAGGCCGAGAAGTCAAAAGACTAAGGAATAAAGAAGTACCCTTAGTGAAGGTCCTATGGCAAAGTCAACGATACGAAGAAGCCACCTGGGAACGTGAGGATGAAATGAAGCAAAAGTACCCCGAGTTGTTCTAAGTTTTGAAGACGAAACTTTTATAAGGTATAAGAGATTGTAATATCCCAAATTTTAGTTACTATATTTTTATTTAAAGGAAATATATATATATATATATATATATATATATAGAAATAAGAATAAAAAAAATGAATAAATAGTTCGTAGTCGAGGCTTGAACCATGAAGCGTTGATTTGGGGGAATATGCTTCCCACCACTAAGTCATAAGATTACCAATGAGTAGGATATAACAGAATATATCTATTGGTAGAAAAAAAGGAAAGAAGTTGATTAATCTTGCTGATCATTTAAAGGGATAATTAGCTTATGAAAAATCCTAATTTATATATATATTTCTTTTCTTTCCTCTCTCTAAAACCTCACGGCGACCTCTCTCTCTCTCTCTCGCTCATTTTTCCTCCAGCCACCGAATAGCCTTCTCCCCTCTCCTTCCCTAACCCTCCGACCTTATTTGCGTGGCGCTGCGCCGATCGCGAGAGCAAGAGGTTCCTACGTGGTGCACCGCCAAGGACGAGGGAACGAGTCCGATAAAGGGCGGTGACGAAGAGGAGGATTGGAAAGAAGGAAGCCGTCGAAGCAAGGAAGAAGGTTGTCTTCTCTTTAGATAATTCAAGAGGGGATTTTCAAGAGGGACTTGGTAGAGGATCACGCTAAAGCAAGGAAACACGTAGGAGGTCTTCTCTTTGCGAAGTCTAATGGTATAAATTGGTGAAAAAACGTAGGATGTATGTATCCCCTCACCTGCAGTATAAGTGCTTACGATTTAATGTTGTATGCTTGATTTTGAACGAAAGAATCTAGAACTATGTGTAGAAGGTTCGGCTAATAGGATTAGAGAAATTATTCTTGTTGAAATTCTTCCACGTTATGCATGTTAGATGATGATTTCTATTTATGTTAGCTTAATTTTCCTTATGTCACTACCTTATGCCATGTCAAATTGTACTCATGCCGATTTATGCTATGCTACATGCTTATGTTTTCACCCATGTTAGGCATGACTCACGTGTAGGGATCCCGAGCGATAAACAAAAATTCACAGCGGAAAACTTAGGATCCCTCCAGAGATCCAAGCAAAAAAAATATACTCGTTTCAATTATCGATTCTATCCTATAGGAATCGAGATTACCTTCGAAGCGTGCCCTTCGAATTCCAGTCAGCAACACTTGCGGATCTCAGCGTGGTCAGAATGTCCATGCCTCTATGGTGCACACACACGCGATCATGGAGAGAAGAGGTAAGCCCTTTCGGTTGTGCTAGCAACCACTCCAAGGTCTCTCTTTTTCCACTCTATACTTGGCCCTTTTGTGTTGTCAACGAAAAAAAATAAAATCAGATTCTCTTTTTTATTGTCCACGTTGAAGAAGAAGAAGCAACCATAATACACCTTAATGAGACATTAAATGCACTTCCTTATTCTCCATGGTAAAAGAAAGGAAGTCAATTAATGCTCATTAAATGCACATTAATGAGTTTTAAATCCCATTTAAAACCCCATTTATTAATTCGTGTATTATATTATTAATTCGTGTATTATTCATTTTAGCCTTCTTCTCTTGGTTTGACTTGAGTCTAACTCAACATAAACCAATTTGAGTCCAACTCAAATTTAGCCAAGTAATGAGTCTTACTCATTCTAGTTAATCCAATTAACTAATAATTCATTTTAGTCAAACCAAAATGATTTCCTCTCCAAAATATGTTGTTATTTGTGTGTGACCCTATAGGCTCTCATAACGTTGGCAATGTATCCAAAACCATTTTAGATACATAAGAAATGAGCGGCATCTAGCAATACATCATTGCTACCCAAGTGATGAGAATGTCGAGATCCGACAACCTCTTCCGTGACTATTATCATATGACAGTGTCCTTCTATCCGTGATATCTCAGATCGATCAATGGGGCATAGACCGTGTCACCCGCTTATCAATCTTTATGTTTCTTGATCCCCAAGTAGACTCACTCAAACAAATGAGCTCAATATCTCATATTGACTCATTTGAGCATGGCCATGCATTCCGTGGTCCTACTCTATCAAGAGGCCAAAGATATCACTTCCGTCATATGGGAGGGATAGATCCCATCTACATCACTCACATCCCTCCGCATAATTCGTTACATACTCAGTGATCGCCGTTATAGTCACCCAATTACGGTGTGACGTTAGACGATACCAAAGTACATAACTCCTTATGTAGGGAACCGTAGTGACTTCAGGTCTAAGGGCTATTCAAACCAATAGTCACATGAGAAAGTATATGACACTCATATAACGATCCATGATACTTTCTCATGGTGGGTCAATTCAGTATATATAGTCTACAATATATATACCCATGTATCAATGTGATATCACATATCCATGACTTGTGAGATCAAGTCATCCATTGACCTACATGCTAGTCTCAATGTATCAATATAGCCCTTGTCTATTAATACAATACTCGACCAGGAATATTTAAGAATAGTGTTCTCTACAGCTTCTCATAATAAATTCTACCAATTGATATACTGTAGATAACAACCTACTATTCATGGGCATTATTATATTTATTTAGCTGGCACACGCATAAAGAAATATAATAATCAATCTTTGCCTTTATTAATGCAAGAATATAATACAAAAGTCTCCCTCACCAATCATCTCATAATTGGCACTAAGGGCTCATACTAACATCACAAATATGAAATGTCTAAGAAATATTTCCCTAAGATTGGGGACAAGAACACTCTTTAGGACAAAGAACATGTATGTTATTTTACTTTATGCATAGCTTGTACTGGACTCTAACAAGGTCCACGGGATGGGCTCCAAGGTTTCCCCTAGATCGACGGACATAGTACGGACCTAGTAACCTAGTAGGTTTGGGATTAGCTACCTCGAATCTATTTAGGATGTGCACGAATGATGTATGTGGTACAATGCAGGGCCCAATATGTTTAGATTATGTTTAAGTATATAAACTATATGTTTTCAAAGAGAATTTTCCATATACCATTTTATGTTCATCGAATTATCATGTTTAGAGACAATGTACTGTTGCGATGAAAATGCTAAGTTTATGTTCTTTTCCTAAATTGATCATGTCTCTACTTTAAATAAATGTTGTGCTCATATGTTGTTTAAACGAACATGTCATTACTTTACGTTTAATTCATGATGCATGTTTTTGTGAGGAGGAAAGGACCTTACTAAGCCTATGTGCTTACAGTTTACTTTCATTGTATTGCAGAAAAGGTCAAGGAATGGATAAATTAAAGGGAGCAATAGGAAGGGCAAAGATGTGTGTGGCAGTGGCATGGTGGACGAGATCATTTTTCATATACGGACTTATGCATGATTTTCAATTTATTTGTAAACTGTTAGGAGACGTTAATGCTTTCTATGGTTGTTACTCATGTTTATTTTTATGAACCTTGAAATGGTTAATACATGTTTAGTTAAATAAATTGCTAGACCTTTTGCAATGATTAAATTGTTAGGTTGATTGGGTTAATGTAATTAGAGTTTAAAAGTTGTAAAGTTTTTAAATGCTTCCGCTGTTATATGCATGAATGTATGATTGCGTAGCGCCGTCGCCCGTCTATAGGATGTGTGTTAGGAGGACGGGAAGGGCGGGCGTTACAGGACTTCCCATGCCAACCTCAGGTTGGACTTCCCATGCCAAGACCTGTGCTTGGACTTCGCATGCCAAGACCTAAGCTTGGACTTCCCTATGCTTGGACTTCTCATCCATGGGTCTAATGTCACTCTAAACATCTAACTTAGTGACTCTAGGTTTGAATCAGTTGAGGTAATGTCTTGACTACACTCTAGCTCAAACTAGATTTCAATTTCCTTGACTTAAACCTTGTTATTAAACATTGAAACATTCGATGGGCTTGATTGCACTAACAATCTCCCCCTTTTTGATGTTTGGCAACATGGTTAAAGTTTAGGTGATATAAATTCAGTTCATCTCAAATGCAGAAATATTTCATATCAAAAATGTAGCATGAGTTGCAGAAATATTTCATATCAAAAATTTAGCATGAGTTGCAGAAATATTTCATATCAAAAATTTAGCATGAGTTGCAGAAATATTTCATATCAGAAATTTAGCATGAGTTGTAGAAATATTTCATATCATGAGTAGAAATTTTCCCTTTGTTAAAATAAAAAAGGCAACATCACAAATATCACTAATAACTTTAAACCCATACTCTCCCCCTTTGTCACACATAAAAAAAAAATCCCTAAGGAGGTCAACATCTCATATCCAAATTGGGTATTCTAAGTGTTTCAATTTCTCCCCTTTATGAGGAAGAAACACGTCCATCATCCCATGATGGATAGTTCCTCCTAAGGATTTTCTCCCCCTTGAACATTGCATCAATAATGTCCATGAGAAGTCCCTAAGCCTATAGGAACTTTAAACCATCAAGGTTAAGGTTAAAGGTTCAACATTGAATTTTCCCTCACCTTGAGTTTGATACAATATTCTGACAACCCTCCTAATCTATAACCAATGAATTTTAACCCTTTCTAATGCTTCCCAAAGCATATCTTAGGGTTAGGAGTGGTTAGAGAGCTCAAAACATAGGCAGTAGATTCTGACAGTAGTCATTCGACTGCCACACATACATCAATCGATTGATACCAAGCATCAATAGACTGAAACTCTGAGTTTTAGAGCAGTTTTCTGCTAGGGTAGTTGTTCGTCAGGGTAGTTCTCCCGTGTGGTTTGCTAGGGTGGTTTTGCCTTTTGCGTTCTGCCGCCAGGCGTCGCTTCAAGGCATTTTTACTACACGAGGCGCTTGCCTCAGAGCAATCATCGCCAGGCGATCTATCGCTAGGGTAGTTTGCGCCAGGCGATCTACCTCAAGGCGATCTGCCGCCAGGTCTGTCGCCAGGCGGTTTGCTCGGGGTGGTTTTGCTTAGTGCGAGTGATTTTACCACCCACGATACGCCACCCATCAGTCGAGTGCCATGGATGGCACTGGACTAATAACCAAAATTTCTGAATTTCAATTTTTAGAAATCGAACTTCGAAAAGTATAAGTCAATGTATGTAAGTTGAAAAATTATGAAATTTTATACGTACATTACTTATCACAAATACAATGGGTAAAAAATGTTTGAAAATTAATTTACCCATAAAATAGTGAGTTAGATACAAAACTCAAAACTTTTGAAAATTTCAATGTTTTGGTCTCTTTTTGTATCAACTATCCCAATGGTGATTGCTATCAAAAGATAGACTTTACTAAGGTTTTCTAAAATGATTTTGAAATGTTATTCTAACATGGTGACACTCAGATCTTAGGGTATTGTTGGGCTTGGGGTATAAAATATATGGAAAGCTTCTACTAATACTGTGGATTTCCCAAACTATAGCTCCCCCTCAATCAAACATTCTTTTAGGGTTGATTAGGTGCACACATAATGATTACACTAACAATCGTGGGGTGGCATCATGGTTTGAGTTTTTCGGGTGGCGCTAACAAGAATTGCACATTCAACAAGAAATTTGATAGACACTAACCGACTCACCCACACAGAACCAACAACAGAAAATAGAATGAACCAAAAGTTGACTTTCCAAAAACTGTTTCACAAGAACAATCATAGTTAGAAGTTCAAACACACAATCAAACATTCATAGTATAACCATCCTAGGTGAATTGACACAAATTGAGATCATTAACGTGATTCTATTTGTTGGGTGATGATGTAGAAGGTTCCTCCAAGCTACTTCCCCAACTGATCATGATCTCTTTGATTTCCTTCTTCTCTTGAATGATTTTATCTTGGGTGTCTTGGATTTGAGTCAATCGTAGGTTGGTTTGTAGATGGAAATCTGATATCGTCATTGTGATTGTGTTCACAAACGTCTCATGTGCTTCACGGAGTTGTGATAACTGCTCCATGATAGTGGTCAATTGTTCAGCTTGGTTGGGATCTAGATGGTGTGGTTCTTCAGCAGGAAGAGCAGGTTCTTCCTCAAGATCCCTATGCTCCTCACCTTGATGATCAACTTTCCATTGAATTTCTCCTGTACGCGTGCGAATCATGCCAGCTAGAGACAAATTCCTCCAATGGATATAATCCAGCCTTTTCACCTGCCTCACTTTTCCCTTGGATGTGTTTATGCCTAGTGATCTAACCAGAATGTGAGGATGTGACCAAAAGGCATATAAGCCTTTTTCTTGATTGGAATGGAGAAATGGATAATACACAAAAACATGTTCAAGGCTATGTTAAAATCAAGGTGGTTTTTGAGAAGGTGGAGAGTCAATAAATGATGTGGCTTAACTTTGGCTTGCCCTTTGGTGACTATGGGTAAAATGCATCCAACAATGATTTTGTATAAAATGTTGTCAGGAGCCGTTAGTGCCAGGGCCGACACCAAATTTATTCCTTCATCTCTAGGATGTCTAAATAAGGATTCGTGGATGGAATTGAAGTCAAAGCCTTCCAAATTTTCAGGAAGAGTTGGATAGCATTCTAGGTTAGAGGAGGACTCTCTACATCCTAGAAATGATCTCCAGATGGCTAGAGTAAGAGTGATATCAGTTTTGGCTACTCTAGACTTATAGATAAGCCTATCTTCAGTGCGTTGTAGGTTGTTATAAAATTCGATAAGTAAGTCTTCATTGATATCGTGATTGCAGTAGACTAACTTACCGAGGCTATAGTGCTCAACCATCTCGCTAACATATGGTGCATTATTTGAGAAGAAAGGACCATCTATGGACCGGATGCTTAAGAGTTTAAACTCGTGGGTCCTAAAAGTGTGCAAATGATATTCTGAAGGGAACTGATGGTCCGAGCAAGGCCTCTCTCGTGAGGGCCTAGAGGTGGAGGATTCAAGTTCCTTTCTTTTTAGTCTAGAATAGCATGTATCAAATATGGCATGCACAAGATTGACCCAAGAATGAATGCAAGGAATGAAATGATGCATGTCAAGTGGGGAAAATGATTAGTTGCTTAGAAATCTTCTAAAATCTTAAGGAGAGTAAGGAAGAAGTCTTACTTGGGTCCCATGAAACCAAGAACAAGTGTTGGCTGCAGACAGACAAATTTTTCCTGCTAGAACCCTAGTTGTGGTCGAGTGATCTGAGATTAGGGTTATTGTCAAGAGAAAATGGTAAGGAGGAGAAAGAAGATCCTTACCCTAGTCTAGAGAAGGCTTGTCTTGAGGTTGTAAATCTTGGATGGAGATGAAGAGCTCAACTGGCACTTATCGTAGTCGGGAGAGCATGAATTTTGGGAAGAAACTATCGCGGAATAGAAGAGTTTAGGGTTTAAATCCGTGAGACATCAGTCGAGGTGATGATTGGATCGACTCGACTGGTAAAACCAGTCGAGGCGACGATCGAAGCACACTTGATTTTGAGTGTGATTGGAATTGGCCAATCGAGGCGCCAGTCGAAGCGCACTCGATTCTGAGCGGGATCGGAATTAGCCAGTCAAGGCGTCAGTCGAAGAACACTCGATTTTGAGGGGGATCGGAATTAGCCAGTCGGGGCGCCAGTCGAAGCGCACTCGATTCTGAGTGTTAAAAAACTCGTGTCAGTCGGGGCACTAGTCGAGTCTGTCTCGGTTGTTAGGCTTAACAAACTGGGTTTCAATATCTGAATACTCTAGCTGAGTTTTGTGTAATTCCTAAGGCTTATGTAAGTGTTAAAATCACTCAATACGATAACCTAACACATTTTTTATTGTTTTAAACACTTGGTATCTACGTTCTTGGTCTTAAAAAGGATCCAACCAATTTTACTTGGTTGGAATGTTTAGTTGTGATCTTAGAACCACAAACACAAGAATGTGTAATGGTCTTCCCCATAACTAGTCACATTAGTGATTTTTGTCTTGTCAACATCTCTATTTCAGGGAAGCAATGAGCATTTGAAATAGTGTGGTTGAACCTATCATCATCTCACCCCATTTCTAGCAATACAAAAACTGTTTTGTGATCCTTATTGTTTTTGTGAGATGATCCCAGGTCTTCCCAATTTAAATTCCCATTTCTCTTATTAAATGGATTTTTAATATTAACTTAAGATCATGGAGGGATCCTCCTTCATTGGGCAGCAAACATGCCCAACTCTCTTCTCAAATGACTAAACTCATTTTTGGGAAGAGGTTTTGTGACTAAGTCGGCTAGGTTAGACTTAGACTCAACATGGCTAAGTTTAATGTCTCCCCTAGCTACATGATCTCTAATGAAGTGATGCCTCACTTCAATGTGCTTGGTCCTTGAGTGATGAACCGGATTTTTGGTGAGGTGTATAGTGCTAATGTTATCACATAGCACTTGTACATTCCTATAAGTCAGTCCATAGTCTTCTAAGGTATGTGTTAGCCATAGCAATTGTGATACACATTCTCCCATAGCTACGTATTCAGCTTCGGTTGTGGAAAGTGCTACACAATGTTGTTTACGGCTTGACCAACTAACCAAGGCCGAACCTAAGAAATGACAGCCCCCACTAGTGGCTTTCCTATCCAACTTGCATCTGGCATAGTCGGAATTGGTATAGCCAACTAAATCAAAAGATTCAGTCCGGGGGTACCACAATCCTACATTGATAATGCCTTTTAAGTATCTCATGATTATTTTTACAGCAATCATGTGAGACTCCTTAGAACAAGCTTGAAATCTAGCACATATACCAACAGTGAATAAAATATCAGGTTGACTCACTATTAAGTACAATAAACTACCGATTATACTCCTATAATTTTTTAAATCCACTTCCTTCCCTCTCTCATCACTATCTAGACGAGTATTGATAGCAATAAGTGTGCTTACTTCCTTAGCTTCTTCCATATGAAACCTTTTCAGTAACTCCAATGCGTACTTAGATTGATGTATAAAAATTCCTTCCTTGGTTTGCTTTATCTCGAGTCCTAGAAAGAAGGTCAATTCTCCTACTAGACTCATCTCAAAGTCACTTTCCATGTGACCAATAAATTCATTGAGATAATCCCTATTGTTTGAGCCACAGATAATGTCATCAACATAAACTTTGGCTACAAATATGTATTCACCATCCCTTTTTAAGAATAGTATGGGATCTATCTATCCTCTCCTAAAACCTTTCTCAATCAGGAAGGTTGACAACCGTTCATACCAAGCATGAGGTGCTTGTTTAAGCCCATAAAGAGCCTTTTTTTAGTTTGTACATGTGGTCTGGGAATTGTGCATTCTCAAACCCCGAGGGTTGTTCAACATAGACTTCCTCCTTGATGACTCCATTCAAGAAGGTTGACTTCACATCCATTTGATATACTTTTAAGCCTTTGTATGCTGCATAAGTAAGCATTAGTCTTATTGATTCTAACCTTGCTACAGGGGCATAAGTCTCATCATAGTCTAACCCCTCAATTTGGTGGTAGCCTTTGGCTACTAACCTTGCCTTATTTCTAACTATTTCTCCTATATGATTTCTCTTATTCTTAAACACCCATTTAGTCTCAATAATAGAGGTTTGACCAGGTCTAGGGATTAAATCCCAAACCTGATTTCTCTCAAACTGACCTCACTCATCTTGCATTGCAAAGATCCATTTTGGATCAAGCAGAGCTTCATCCACTAACTTGCGCTCAATCTCAGAAATCAAGGCAACTTCATTTCCTTCATTTCTGAAAGATGATCTAGTCCTAACCCCATGTTGGATGTCTCCAATAATCTGGTTTTGGGGATGGCTAGAATCATTCCTAGTGGATCTGGTAACTTGAGATGTTTCGGGTACTACTGAAATTTGTTCAGATTCTCCAACCTCAAGTGATGACCCTTGAGCTCTCACTCTCTCTTCATCAGAATCCACTCTTGCTTCCCTTATAGGATTGCTATCTCCCAATTCCAGCTCATACTCAACTGATTTTCTGTCTGAATCAATATTCATTCCTTTTTCTTCAAAAACAACATTAGTTGACTCTTCTATGAGCTTAGTCCTATGGTTGTAGACTCTATAAGCTTTGCTAGTGAGGGAATAACCAACAAGGATACCCTCATCAGCTTTTGCAGAAAATTTTCCTAAATGATCCTTGGTATTTAGGATATACACAGTACAACCAAAAACCCTAAGGTGCTTGATTGTTGGTGGCTTTCCAAACCAAAGTTCATGTGGTGTTTTTCTTAAGAATCTATGTATCAGAACCCGGTTTTTAACATAGCACGCAGTGCTAACTGCTTCAGCCCATAGGTAGTTTGGTAATCGGTATTCATTTAGCATACTCCTAGCTGCCTCTTGCAAGGCTCTATTTCTCCTTTCTACAACACCATTTTGCTGTGGTATTCTAGGTGAGGAGAATTCATGTTTATATCCTTTCTCTAAACAAAAGTCCTTAAGTTTAGCATTTTCAAACTCTCCTCCATGATCACTTCTAATGATTTTAATTGTTGAGTTTTTCTCATTCTCAACTCTTCTACAAAAGAAAATGAAGGATTCTACTGTTTGGTCCTTATGTTTAAGAAAATAAGTCCAGGTATATATAGTGTAATCATTCACAATAACCAAGCAATATATACTACCATTGATAGATCTAATAGTGCTAGTATCAAACAAATCCATGTGTAGTAAATCTAATGCTTGTAAAGAACTTACAGAATTCTTCCCTTTGTGGGAAGATCTTACTTGCTTCCTTTTTTGGCACGCCCCACAAATCCTATCCTTCTCGTAGGTGATTGAGGGCAGTCCTCTTACAAGTTCCTTCTTGGCCAAATTCTTGATGTTCTTCATGTTGACATGGGCCAATCTCCTATGTCATAACCAAGACTCTTCTTCCTTGGATATGAAACACTTAAAAGACATGTTAGTAGCACTACTAAATCTAACTTGATAAATGTTTTCCTTCCTAGATCCTATTAGCATGGTTTCATTGGTGTCATTGTGGATAACAAGGCATTGAGTTGAGTGAAACTCAACCCTATACCCTGCTTCACACAATTGACTTACACTTAACAAGTTAAATGTCATTCCTTTAACTAACAATACATTTCTAATTACAATTTTTTCAGAAATGCTAATGTTACCTACTCCGACAACCTTCAATTTACCACTATTATCGAAAGAAATTGTACCTCGGTCTTTGGCATGAATTGAGGAAAATAAAGAGGAGTTTCCTATCATATGTTTGGAGCATCCGCTGTCCACAAACCATGTAGTTGGATGCTCCCCCTTGACGGGTCCTTGCTAAACACGAAAAACTTGGTCTTTTGGAACCCACAAGTTGGGTCCCTCAACATCTACTACAAATTTCCTTGGAATCCAAGCCTTAGAAGTTCTAATAAAAGGTGATCTAGTAGAATCAAAACCAGTAGTGATAGTTCTACCATTATCAAATTTAGACCTAGCAGTTCTTGCATTAACTGATTTTCCTTTAGCAGTTTTGGATCCATTAATTCCACCAAAAGAAACTTTGGATTTAGATGCAGGTTTCCTAGACACTAAGGACATATAACTAAGTTCCTTTTGTTGTGTATTGTACCCTAGTCCAGCCTTGTTATAGACTGCACGTTGGGCTCCTAGAATCATGTTTAATGTCTTTGACCCATTGGTGAATTTCTCGAGTGTGCACTTGAGATCTTCCTGAAGGGTTTTGCTTATCGAGTCCGTGAGGGGAAACTTCGCTTCCCATTTCACCTCGGTAGCTTGTCCATGCCGATCCCTTCGATGTCCCCGGAATTAAAAAAATTTAATCCTAGACAAAAGGGATTGCCCAAACCACCAAGTCATCGTCGTGCTATTCATTTAGAGAGGTCACTTGAACAAACTAGTTGTTCAAGCGACCATCCTCTATTCTATGAGTAGCTGCGGAATAGACGATGTCCGGATCGCCGATTTTTGTATTTATGCTCAGGATCCAAGTATTATTTAGCCATTTACAGATTTATATCATGCTCATAATTGAAAAACAAATACAAGCAAGTAACAAAAGGAGAAAGAAGAATAGGTATACCTCTCGATCTTCTAATGTATGACCTTCCTCCTTTTGGACGTCGTGTGGGCGACGATCTACCAAAAGTTGAAGCTCCTAGATCACAAATCTTCCTTCCTTGCTCTTCCAAAGCAAGAGGAAGAGTAGAAACAAGGTTTTTTTCCTCCCTAAAACCAACCAACAAGGAGCACACAATCTCCTTGCCGCCGGCCAACTAGAAGGTGGAGAAGATGATGGAAAACAATCAAGACACCAAGGGAACCCCTATATCTTGTTTCCACCACCTAATGAGAAGAGAGTAGGGCCTTTTGGGTGCCAACCAAGGGCTAGAAGGGGCTGGAAAAGATGCTGGATGTCGTCCACAAGAGGAGGAAGAAGAAAGAAACCTTCCTTATTTGGTGTCGCCCAAGATTCCAAACCCTAACCCTAATCCTATCTCAACTAGGATTCCTCTCCCTTGCCGCCCAAAACCCTAGCTCTCTTTGATGTAGTTCACGCCAACTCCCATGCCCTCCTTTTATAGAGTCAGGGATATGTCATGAATTAATCTCCTCCATTGGTTCTAGGGATTTAATCTCAACCGTCGGATCTAGAGATTTAATCTCAACCGTCGGATCTTAGAGTTTTGTTTCTATCCATTGGATCTAAGCTTCATGAGGTGTTAATAGGCTACATTAGGGACTATGAGGAGTTGGATCTTGGCCACCCATGGATCAAGCCCACATAAAGTCCGATCCACTAATGATGATCCAATCCACTAAAGGATCATCATTGATCTACCTCACCAACCCCCATATGATAATATGGGCTCCATATATTATTTGTACATTTTCTCCCCGTGTTTAAGATCTCGAATGTCCGTCGAATAATTAATTTACTGACCATTAATTAATCAACATCCAACTCCTTGAGTAGTACCACTCAACCTTTTCATCATGCCGGACCAAGTCCACCTGCAGGGTTTACATGATGAACCTTATGAGCTTCTCAAGGGGACATCATCATACTAATATATAGGATACGGTTTCCTCCTATAATCAACGACACACCATATAAATAATATCATCTCCCAACTTACCGAGCCTATCGATTTAATCTATAAATCTCGCCCATTGGTAAATCAAAGAGATGAGTACTAAGTATATGTGCCTGTTATTATATCGGAATTAAGAGCATGTACTAAATAATATCTGAGGTCCGATTCGATTATGTAGTTAGCAATAAATCGAATCACCTCTAAGTCGGTCCTGCTCAATACACACAAAGTGCACAAGTGTGATTCTATGGTTAAGACAAACCAACACCAAATCACACTACAACCATTCCGATGGTTTGTCCAAAGTCATTTCGGTTGTGAGCTTTTACTTATACTTTTCAAGGGGTCGATAACATGATCTCCTGTGTGACACCACACACCATGTTATCTATAATGTAAAGTATTAGACAATATTGCATAACCATAAAAATATGCAAACAATGATCATGTGATTCTTATTCCAAAATAAAGATGTTTATACAAAAGATAGACTTTTCAGTATACATCCCTACACTTCCACCTGAACCTTCAAAGATGTATTCTCATCCTTGATCTCCTCCAAATGAGGATTTCCTGCACCATTGTCATCAGACAATGTCTTTGAAATCCTAACTAATTCTAATTCAGTTTTCAATAACTTAACCTTAGTTTTGGATTTTTTTTTTAGAGCATTGGTCAACAAGCAATAGTTTCATATAATTTATCTAGATGAGGAGAGTTTGCCTGATCATCATCAGAAGATGATGATGAAGACTCCGAACTTTTTTGCTCCCCATTAGAATGATTCAATCCTCCATCCAGTTCAGAATTTTCAGAATTCTCCAATGCCATGAGAGCCTTTTGCTTTGCTCCCTTCTCCTCACTTTCTTCTTCCTATGAGGAGGATGAGGATGAAGTATCATCCCAAGTAGCCTTCAATGCTTTCTTCCTCTTGGCCTTTTCTTCCTTCTTTTTGTACTTAGGGCATTCACTTTTGAAGTGACCTTTCCTATGACAATGAAAGCACTCTACATTAGATTTATCCTGATTAATTTCTGAACTTTTACCTTTCTTAGTGATGTATTTCTTCACATCCTTCTTGTTGTATTTTTGGTTTCTTCTCATCAATCTCGTCACAAAATTAGCCATCTCGCTAGAGGATGACTCATCATCTCCATCCGAATCTGATGATGAAGAGGAGGAAGAATCTTCCTTCTTCTCCTTTTTCTTCTTGCTCTCCTTGCTGCGATCTCCTGCAATAAAAGCTAGACCCATCTCCTTTGGGCTTCGATTAGCTTGTTCATGCAATTCCAATTCACAAAATAAATCATCAATCTTAATTGTTGAAAGATCCCTAGATACTTTGTAGGCATCCACCATAGATGACCATAAAATATTCCTAGGGAAAGATTTGAGTACATACCTAACTAAATCCCTATTCACAATAGTCTCTCCAACAGAGTGGAGGCCGTTGAGAATTTCTTTAAACCTACCATGTAGTTCACTTACAGTTTCAATCTCCTTCATGCTAAAATTCTGAAGTTGGTTCATGTAGAGATCTCTCTTCCCTGTCCTTGAATCTCTGGTTCCTTCATGTAGCTCCAACAACTTCCTCCAAAGTTCTTGAGCACTACTGAAGGGGCCAACTTTATTGAGTTGATCCTTGGCTACACCGCACTGTAAGGTTATGGTTGCTTTGGCATTGGTCTGAGCTCTTTTCCTCTATTCTGGTGACCACAAAGCAGACATAAGAATCCTTCCTTTGTCATCGGTTGGTGGTGTGAATCCCTCAGCGATGGAGAACCACATGTCCATGTCCATCATCAAATAGTATTCCATCCGTCTCTTCCAATACTGGAAGTTTTGGCCGTCGAAATATGGAGGTCCTGTTCGTCTGAAACCCTCTTGCGCTGCCATTCATTGATGCTCTGGTTGAGGTGAATCCGGTGCAGAGCCCTTGCTCTGATACCACTTGTTGGGATTGAGGATCGCTAGAGGGGAAGGTGAATAGAGAGTTAAAAAATTCTAACTCAAAACTCACTACAAAACAGAGGGTTATGCAGCGGAAATAGAAAAATAAGAACACAAAACACAATCACAACAAAATGCAAGTATTTACGTGGTTCAAAACTCAGTAGTTCCTACTCCACGAGAAGCTCAAAAGGAAAGTCTATTATGTATGATTGGAACGGTTCCGGAGGTGAAAACTTCACCTCTTACAAGCTTACAATACAATAAGATAATGAAGATCAGTAAGCTTAGAACATAAGAACAAATTATAGATTTGTTGTTCAGCTTCTTGTGTTGAAGATGGAGTTGTAGCGCTTGCAAGAATGTGATCGATAGCAGTTGGGAACACTTGTTGGAGAGGAGGCGAGATGAGAGCAAGGATTTTACACTCCTCCTCCAGAATGAATCACTGGAAGCTTTTCTAACTTAGATCAGAAACTGAAGCTCAAGTTCTACTGAAAAATGCTAGCTACCTCTCTGTTTCATCTTCTTCTTTATATAGTCGTCTCTTCCACCGTTGGAACCCTAGAGACCACGCCCGACCAAACTCTGGTCACCTGAGCTTGTCCCCATAACTGCCTCCAACTTTTGGTGGTTTGCCAAGAACGGAGCCTGCTCCTCCAACCGAAAGTCAGTGCATTTGAATCTTTACTCAAAACGGAATCATCTCGTTGTCGCCTTCATCAGTCGAGCCCGCAGTCGAGTCTGACTTGCGTCTGTGCTCGAAAAATACCTATTAGTCGAGCCTGCAGTCAAGTCTGACTCGGGTCTGTCCTTGAAAAATACCTATCAGTCGAGCCCACAGTCAAGCCGAGCTCGGTTCTGTGATTGATTCCATAGCTACCAGTCGAGTCGCTTACAAAATCAACTCGACTGAAAACTGCCCTGGAGAAAGTGCCCTAGCGAATATCTGCCCTGGCGATAAAGAGTCCTGGAGCAAACGAGCCCGCAGTTGAGCTGGGCTCGGTTCTGTGCTATACGTAGTGAGCAGTCGAGCTGGTAGCCGAGCCAGCTTGATTCTGTGTCTTTGTGCAAGAGTGCCAGTCGAGCTGACCCCATGGTGGCTCGACTGATACTGAAAATATTTGAAGCACATGAATATCTCTCCTAGTAAGCTACCATTTCAAGCACCCTAGTAAGAGACCAAGCACATTACGGTGCCTTCTCCAACTAACGAATGCTCTAAGTACCCTAGACAAAGAACGAGCGCGTTACTATGCCCTCTTTTCCTAACGAGTACTCCCAGTACCCTAGACAAAGAATGAGCGTGTTACTATGCCCTCCTTGCCTAACGAGTATTGGACCCATGTACCCTAGTAAGAGACCGAGCACGTTACTGTGCCCTCTCTTACTAACGAGTACACTAGCTAGAGACCGAGCACTTCCTTGTCCCCTCTCTAACTCCAATGGATAACGAACACGTTACTATGCCCTCTCGATCACCAAGCTCCCGGGCCTCTGGCCAACTTGTATTCTTCCTTTACCAAGGTTCCCCCTTGGATTTTTCGTTTGCCAAGACTCAAGCTTGGACTTTCCCTTGCCAACCCATGTTGGACTTCTCATGCCAAGACCTATGCTTGGACTTCCCATGCCAAGACCTAAGCTTGGACTTCCCATGCCAACCCCAGGTTAGACTTCCCATGCCATGACCTATGCTTGGACTTCCCATGCCAAGACCTAAGCTTGGACTTCCCTATGCTTGGACTTCTCATCCATGGGTCTAATGTCACTCTAAACATCTAACTTAGTGAACTTAGGTTTGAATCAGTTGAGGTAATGTCTTAACTACACTCTAGCTCAAACTAGATTTCAATTTCCTTGACTTAAACCTTGTTGTTAAACATTGAAACATTTGATGGGCTTGATTGCACTAACACGTTAGTGGCATGAATTTTAAAAACATTGTTCCCATACTTAGTATGTCAACTAAAATTATCTAGTGACACTTTCAATCAAAACAAATAGATATGTTCTAAAAGTTCACTAGGTTAGCTTTTCATTCATGTGCCGAGAGAATTTCCTAAGGGATACATATTCTATGTTGAGTTAAGTCATCATCCTATAGCTTTCCTAAGGTCTCTGACTTTTAGGCACTTACCTACCCTAAGTGAGGATTATTACCTAGAGTTAGTATAAAGTCTCAAAGGTGTGCTCAGTATTGAGAGAAATTGGTAGGTATTTCCCCAGTAACCTAACTCGGTATCAAAGAGGCACCTAACCATTTCCACCCACGACAACAATTTTTTTAACTCTCTTTTTTTCTCTCCAATTTTTTTTCTTTTTTTTTTCTTTTTATTTTATCATCCTCACTAGCATTTTAATTTTTCCGAATGGGTCTACTCAATCCAAGCATCTCCAGTAACTAAAATGCTAAATCTAGAGTCACCTATGGATTCCAAAGTACTAGACTACTAAGATGAATCATAACTACATGTGTACTAGATTCTCCCTTTTAGAATATTCAATGAGTGTAAGTGAAAATAAAAGCTAACAAGTGAAAATCTATAACATCCATCAAAGCATATAAAAATAAAGTACCAAAGGATAAATGAAGTTAAACTAACTATGGCATGGAAACATATCATAGAGATTTTTTAAAACATCACTGAGGTTGCTTAAAGTGAACAACAACTAAGTGCTGAATGGAACCAAAATACTATATGCATGAGAAAATAAATGCAAATAATCTAGCAGAACAAATAAACGGTAAACTTAGTGTTGGAGCTGATGCTCTAAACTATGTTTTGGTGTTTGACAAGCGTTTAAGTAAACAATGGTTTAAGTGTCTAGGCAAGTGAGAAATCCAAGGGTGGACCTTGGTGAAAAGTCCAAGATGGTTAATTCCTTGGCAACTAGAAAAATCCAAGGGTGGACCTTGGTGAAAAGTCCAAGATAGGTAATTCCTTAGCAGATGAGAAATCCAAGGGTGTACCTTGGTGAAAAGTCCAAGATGGGTAATTCCTTGCCAGATGAGAAATCCAAGGGTGTACCTTGGTGAACAGTCTAAGAAGGGAAATTCCTTGCAGAAGTCGGAAGGTGAAAAGTCCAAGAATGGTCGGAGGCCGGAATGTTGGAATGTCGGTGGTCGGCTAGAGGGGGTGAATAGCCCTCTTTCGCGTACGGTGGAATTCACTCGTTGAATTGTATACAAATTATGGTTAGCGCATGTGGAAAAATAAAGCTAAAGACAAAATAAAGAAACAAGAAATACAAATGCTAACAAGAGTGTGTAACGTAGTTCACGGCCTTGCCGCTAATCCATGGACCGATTCGTTCCAGGTGAATCACGCCTAAAACTTCACTATTCTCTCCTTGGCACCAAGCAAGGTGGAGGTAACCTTTTCTTACAAGATCACTCTTCTTACAATAGAATTTAGATAAAAGCAAGTAAGAAGAATAGGAAAGCATTTTGGTCACTTGGGTGTTTATTGGAATTAATGCATTAGGCTCCCCGAGTGTCCAAATGCCCCTTCTTATAGGGAAGAGCTCATTCTTCCCATTGGGCACCTGGTAGTCGACTGATGCCTCGATTAGTCGACTGCCCCTATAGTCGTTGCCCTATAACGGCTTCTTCCACGTTGGATTTCATCCAACGACTCCCACATCAGTCGACTGATCTTTCCATCAGTCGACTGATGGAGCTAACAGTCGAGTGCCAGAAGCAAGCAGTCGACTATCAACCATTCTGTGCCCAAAACATTTGTGACCAATCGACTGCTGCCATCAGCAGTCGACTGATGGTTTCGACAGTCGATTGCTAACCCTTAGAAGTCAACTATTGGGACACAAACCTGACTCGAACACCAATCGAGTCAATAGTCGACTTGGAGCAATCGACTGCCATGATATGGCAGTCGACTGATGTCGGGAAAACCCATCTGATACTTAGCCAATTGGCTAAGTTTCACCTAAGCACTACCATTCTCGGGTTACATTCGCTCACTCTCATCTTTCCTTGGAGTCCCTCGCCTTTGAAGTTCTCTTCATCCAGCCACGTCCCTTGGATGCTCCAAGCGCACGGCTTCGCAGAGCCATCCTTCACATCTCGCCCTGAAGTCTACTTCCTTTGGCTTCACTACAATGCTCCTTGTCCGACGGTCCCTTGGATGCACCAACGCACAGCTTTCGCAATGCATCTTTCACGGACTCAAAGACTGAGTCATGAGAGGTGAAACTTGCCAATGCTCCATGTGTGAATTACTAAGTCTTGCATGACTTCAACACACATATCAAATCCATATCAATCCTAACTTAAACCCTTTGTCACACACATCAAAACAACATCACATGGGTTGATTGCCCTAACAATCTTTCCCTTTTTGATGTGTGGCAATTCGTTTAAGTTAGGTAAAACAATTACAATAAAAACATAAGGCAAGAAAGCATGCAAATAACATGAGTATAAAAACTCCCCCTTAAACATGCAACAACCCCTAAAGACATGCTAACTCTCCCCTTAGCATGATTAACTTAAACTCACAATTTCTCCCCCTTTGACACCATCAAAAACATTATTCAAAAGTTATACACGCATGGCATCAAGTCAAATGGAAGAAAATACCAAAAACAAACCCAAGACCTAATAAAATAGGTTACTGTGCTCGTGCATAGTACATCAGTCGACTGAATCAGAGGATCAGTCGACTGACACTCAGTTTTCAGGATTTTTTTATTTCAAAGCCCGATTTCAGAAATACTTTAAAAATTCCAAAAAAATCAAAAAAACATGAAATTTGAAGTACATATTTCTAGTGAGTTCCTTTATCAGTGAAAAATAATTTTTTTATAAAAATTCATTTTATTTTTGAAACTTTGGCAAAAACTCAAAAGTTGCAAAAATATCTAAAGTTTGTATCCACTTTAAAACCTAGTTTTGCCTTGAAACTTTTTGAAACATGAACTTACTGTTTATGAAACATAAAATGGTTTTAAACATTTAAAATATCCAACTATGATCTATGGGCAATATGTCCATTGATTAAACATTCGCTTTCCCCATAGTTGATCTATGATTAATCTATTGATACACTTAATGACCCATCTAAATGTCATAAGCATTAGTGGACCATTTGTACATCCTATCATCTCACCAATTGCTATGTTCTCAATCAAGTTAGCCTTATAGTGGGATGTGAGATGTTCCTAATGGTATTTACACTTAACCAAAATTTTATGCATTTCTACCCATGGTTAAGTATCATCCTAAAAACCCAATCATGAACATGCATCAAGAATTATCAATCATGATCATAAATCATCAATCATTGCATATCATGATTATAAATTATAAAATTAAGCATGAATCATGATTTAAACATTCAATTTATGGGTTATACATTATCATCACCCAACACTATGTTAAAAATTTATAACTCATACCATCCAAAGTCAACCATTCAATATAATATAAGTAAAATCCTTATGGTTGACTATCCTAGGGTTTTCCTAACCCTTAAGAATGGATTTGGGAACCCAATACAAATTCTTTCCTATAGGGTTCAACAAAAATTCCTTAGGGATCCATTTTATAGCTATTGTTTTATTTTTGGCTTGACCCCTAGCAATTAGGCAATTATAGGTCTTTTCATTTTTATTTCCTTTATAACCTAGGCCTTTCTTATTAAAACTTGCCCTTTGGCTCCCTATGATCATGTTCAATGTGTTGGAGCCTATGGTGAATTTCTCTAGGGCCTTAGTTAAATGGTCTACCTTTTCCCTTAAAACCCTATTTTCCTCAATACATGCATCATTAACATCTAGAGGAATATAGTCATTAACATTTAAGCATGCATTCGCTAGTTTTTCTTCTAGGGCCTTAATCTCATCAAGCATGCTCTTATTTTTCTTTTTAGCCCTAAATAATTCCTTAGTTAAGCTAGATATCATGGATATAATTTTCTTTGGAGGCAGATTCATTATCTCACTTACCAAATCCTCTTCCGATGATGAGGATGAAGATGAGGACGCTCCCCCTACACTCGAGCTCTCCTCATCGCTAGTGCTTCTTTCTTCTTCCTCGGAGGAGGCGGAGTCCAAGTCTTCAATTTCCATTAGGGAAAGATTTGTGAAGGATTCTTCTTCGGATGATGAGGATGATGGATCATCCTGTAGGGTTTTTCTTATCGAGTCCGTGAGGGGAAACTTCGCTTCCCACTTCACCTCGGTTGCTTGTTCATGGCGATCCCATCGATGTCCCCGGATTAAAAAAATTTAATCCTAGACAAAAGGGATTGCCCAAACAACCAAGTCATCGTCATGCTATTCGTTTAGAGAGGTCACTTGAACAAACTCGTTGTTCAAGCGACCAACCTCTATTCTACGAGTAATCGCGGAATAGACGATGTCCGGATCGTTGGTTTTTGTGTTTATGTTCGGGATCCAAGTATTATTTAGCCACAAACAGAATATTACATGCTCATAATTGAAAAAAAAACATGTTACAAAAGAGAATGAAGAATAGATATACCTCTCGATCTTCTAATGTATGATCTTCCTCCTTTCGGATGTCGTGTGGGCGACGATTGTTAGTAATATATGAGAGATGTCCTAAGGCAATCGCCTTATGTATGAACCATTTATATGATAAATGAAGATTCACTATTTGAGTATACATGTTTTGATGTATTTGATTGGATCTTAAACTTATTTACTGAATATCCACGATACGATTCACAGCATGAGAGAATTTGTGATTGGATCACAACTAGTGAGTATCTCTACATGTGTAATTGTGATGTATCGGAATTATCCCTAGTCGATGAATTGATGGATTTGGACACCATCGATTCTGTCGAGACTAGCACAAGGTATACTCCTTGGTGTATCCAAGCAGCTGATTCTCACTGGCTGGAGACATTGTGATGTCCGGAGTTAATCATGGATGCTAGTTATGGTAACTAGTTCATTGGAGTGACCAACCGTAAGACTTCATATGGTTCTCTGCATATATAGATATGTCAATGAAGTTCTTACTGTAGCTTAAGTGTGATGTTCCTTTGACTTGCGGTATTCAAGTCATCTTGATCATGGAGACTTATGCTTTGACATCTTAAGCAAACATCTCTAAGGAGATGTGGACCCGGGATGATTGGGTATAAGTCGAGATGATCGAAGGTGTTTGAATAGCCTATAAAGGATTCACCACTCCTTGCGAGGAGATGTATACCCATGGCCTCTCGTCGGATTGTTAGTAAAGTCTTTGGCCAAAGCATTACATGTTTAGAGTAAGGTACTCTTCGATACATGTGGAGTAACTAGAATCCGTAGGACGAGGAAATGATACTTGGGCTAGGTGTGACGTAGTCAGCCTAGTGGGGATTGACACTATAGACCATATCCTGAACCAAGTGGGTATAAGATGAGTGAAGGGAATGGGGCACGAATCATTCGAGCTGCTGAAGGGTTTCAGAAATAGTTTTGGATCAACCGTTGATCTTTTCGGTTAATTGGGGATCATGATGTACTACTAGGTACCACTCATGATCATTCTATAATTAATGGTTAATTATAGACGACCAACATAAATCGAGAACCTATTTGGTCACACGCACAACGAGCGTAATCCGAAGGATTTAAAACGAGCTTGAGAATGGGATTCTCAGACCGAGAGAAACAAGGTTTGGTTAGACCAAACAAGAAGCGAGCATGAAATCATTTCAGTCGCAATGGAAGCGTGGATGGGCCGTGTCTTATGAATACATAATGGATGAACCAAAATGGTTTTGTTCTAATCCAATGGAGGAGAATAAACCAAAGGGTTTGGTTTATTTTAAACGAATGAACCAAAAGTTGTTTCGGTTCGTTTTAACTTAAAATAAACCATCATGGTTTGGTTTATTTTAACTTATATTAATGGAGCGGGTTAACAGGCCTCATGGTTATGATCCAATAACCATTAAGAGAATTAGTTCTCTATAAAAGAGGGCTTAAGGGATTGTTAAGCCCTAATCCAAAACCCTAGCTTGTGGTTGCCGCCCACCTCTCCATCCTCTCCTTGGATTTTCGGCGCCAACCCTAGGATTGCCGCCCAGCCCCTTGTGCCACCATCCAACTCCTTGCGAGCATCCAAGCTTCAGCCGGTCATCCTCCAGCGACCCTCCGGTGATCTTCCTAGGCTTCGGCGATAAGGTGAGCACTTGGCATCCCTTGGTTGGCCGGCGCCTACTCCTCCACCAAAGCTGTCCAATTTTTCTGGACAGTTTGTTTTCCTCTCATCGGATGACAGTTTTTTTGGAAGACGGTTAGAGCTCCGACAGCGCCTAACTTATCGGGTATTCAATCTCCGGTAATCCTCATAGGTGGAGGACGAAGGATTCGTCAAACGGTTGACGAATACCTCTCCGGAGAAGCGAGTTTTGAGGACGCGTCTTTGGATCCGAATTTGGATTCGGATTGTGATCATCTCTCGATCACGTCGTCTTCAACACGAGGCTAGTAACCCATACCAAGATGAAGTTTGTGGCTTAGCGAAGTCATCCTAAGGATACTCGGCGTGGATACAGATAGAGACGATTCTAGCGAGGATCGTTCCGGTTGATGTCGTTCCCGCTACACGTGATACGAAAGGTATAACGTAGTTAAATTTCCTTTATTGCAAAATTTAAATTTACAGTTATGTCTACACATGTTGTACTATGCATGCGTGTGATGTGTGTGTTGTAATAAATGTAGATTTATTATTTTTATTTCTTCCGCTGTGCACATGTTTGCGAAACATGTTTGAACACACACTCACCGCGGTGCCGGAAACCCAACAACGATCTACCAAAAGCTGAAGCTCCTAGATTGCAAATCTTTCTTCCTTGCTCTTCCAAAGCAAGAGGAAGAATAGAAACAAGGCTCTTCTCCATCCTATAGCCAACCAACAAGCAACAAGAAGAATGCTTGCCGCCGACCAACAAGGAGAAGGAGATGATGATGGAAACCGACCAAGACACCAAGGGAAACCCCTAAGTCTTGTTTCCACCACTCAAGGAGAAGAGAATAGAGTCTTTGGCCGCTGGCCAATGGATGGAAAAGGGCTGGAAAAGATGATGTATGCCGGCCAGTTTGAAGGAAGAAGAAGAAAGGAAAAACTTCATTATTTGGTGCCGCCCAAGCCTCCAAAACCCTAAGCCTCCAAACCCTAATCCTATCTCAATTAGGATTCCTCTCTTTCTGCCCACCCCTTTCCCTCCTTTTATAGAGTTAGGGATAAGCCATGATTTAATCTCCTCCATTGGTTCTAGGGATTTAATCTCAACCGTCGGATCTAGAGATTTAATCTCAACCGTCAAATCTTAGAGATTTAATCTCTACCTTTGGATCTAGAGTTTTGTTTCTATCCATTGGATCTAAGCTTCATGAGGTGTTAATAGGCTACATTAGGGATCATGAGGAGTTGGATTTTGGCCACCCATGGATCAAGCCCACATAAAGTCCGATCCATTAATGATAATCCAATCCACTAAAGGATTATCATTGATCTACCTCACCATCCCCCATAAGTTAATATGGGCTCCATATATTATTTGTACATTTTCTCCTCGTGTTTAAGATCTCGAATGTCCGTCGATTAATTAATTTACTGACCATTAATTAATCAACATCTAACTCTATGAGTAGTATCACTCAACCTTTTCATCATGTCGGACCAAGTCCACCTACAGGGTTTACATGATGAACCTTATGAGCTCCTCAAGGGGACATCATCATCCTAATATATAGGACACGGTTTTCTCCTATAATCAATGACACACCATATAAATAATATCATCTCCCAACTTACCGAGCCTATCGATTTAATCTATAAATCTCGCCCATTGGTAAATCAAAGAGATGAATACTAAGTATATGTGTCCGTTATTATATCGGGATTAAGAGTATGTACAATATAATATCTGAGGTCCGATTCGATTATGTAGTCAGTAATAAATCGAATCACCTCTAAGTCGGTCCTGCTCAATACACTGAATGTGCACTAGTGTGATTCTATGGTCAAGACTGTTAGGGCAATCTCTTGCCGTAATATGGTTTTGATGGTGTGGCAAAGGGTTTAAGTTAGTTTGTTATGATGATTTGATATGTGCGTTGAAGTCGTGCAGGACTTAGTAATTCGCACATGGAGCCTTGGTGGGTTCACCCTCACAACCTCGGTCCTTGAGTCGGTGAAGGATGACTTTGCGAAAGCCGTGCGCTTGGAGCATCCGAGGGACCGCCAGACGAGATGACTTGAAGTGAAGCCAAGGAAGCAGACTTCGGAGGCAAGAGACGCAAAGGAGCATTGCAGAGTCGTGCGCCTGATGCTGCCGAGGGACGTGGCCGCGAACGAAGAGAGCTTCGGCGAGGGACTTCGAGTGAGGTGAGAGAATGAGTGAAATGTAAGTAGATCATTAGGTGAACTTGGCCGAATGGCTGGGTGTCAGAGACTTGACCGCAAGGGTTAAGGTTTACCCGACCGCCGGAAGCTCAAACTTATGTTAAGTTTGAGTTTTACGCACCACCGATCGCTAAGTCATGGCAATGATCGCTTTAGTCGAGTGAGTTCGACCGTATCCGATCGATGGGTTTAAGCCAGCCGATCGCAAAGGATATCGCGGCACAGAACCGCTCATAGCCGATCGGGCAATGACGATTGGGTCGAATGATCGGTGAGGTCCAGAATGATCGCTAAGAGTTCCATGTACTACAACGGCCGATCCGACGTGTTCGAGGCTCAGAGGATCGGCAATGATCGCTAAGGAGGCAATGATCGTAGCGACCAACGGGAAGAAATCAGCCCTCTCTATAAAAAGAGAGGGTGTAAGCCTTTGAGAGGCTAATGCTTATGCTCCAAGTGCCCCACAAGCTCTAAACTCTTCTTACTCATTTTTACTCCATTCTATTTGTAAGAAGAGCGATCTTGATTGTAAAGGTTACCTCCACCTAGCTTGGTGCAAAGGAGAGACCAATATTGGATTGGCTTTGAAGGAGTGATTCACCTCGGACGAATCGGGATCGTGGATTAGCGGCATAGCCGTGAACCACGTTATATTCTTTGTTAGCGTTTGTATTTTCATTTATTGCTTGTCTATTGCTTCTCGCTATGCTAACGTTTTTGTAGATGAGCAAAATACGACGTCCATCGTAAAAGGGCTATTCACCCCCCTCTAGCCGACCAATCGATTCCCAACAAGTGGTATCAGAGCCGAGGAAAGCTTGTCGAGGACTAACCGCCACAACAAGCAACTTTCAAAATGGTCGGCTCCAACATTCATCCTCCGAAGTTTGAAGGAGAATTCGCTTGGTGGAAGAAGCGAATGGAGGTATTTTTCGAAACGGATTTTGATATAATGATTACAATGGAATCCGGTTTTGTTTTGCCTAGGGATGAAGAAGGGAAACCAATAGAGAAATCTAGGTGGACCAAAAGGCAAAGGGAAGAGCACCTTGCAAATTCAAAAGCCAAGCATCATCTCTACAATGTGCTCCCCCAACAAGAGATCAACCGGATCGGAGAATGTGCTAGCGCCAAAGAGATGTGGGAGAAGCTTATAGAACTCCATGAAGTCACATCCGAGGCCAAGCTAGCAAGGAGAGACCTCCTCCGCTCCCAACTATCCAATATAAAACTAGAAAAGGGAGAAAAGGTAACCTCACTACACTCTAGGTTTAAAGAAATTTTAATTGGGCTAACAAGTGTAGGTGAGAAGCTATCAAACTGGGACATGCTCATGAAGGCTATAGATGCCTTTCCCCGGTCCTCAAAGTGGAGCTCCATGGTGGATTCGTTCTACATCTCCAAGAACTTGGAAGTAAGTACCTTGGAGGAATTTTTCTCAACAATGGAGCTCCACGAAACTAGGCTTGAAGGAATACAAGAGGAGCCTAGAATTCAACCCTCAAGAGGAGTAGCATTGTTGGCAAATAAGGGGAAGAAGAAGATAGAGATCTCCTCCTCCGATGATGATGAAGCATCTTCCTCCTCCATGGATAGCACGGAAGAAGCCTACATGGTAAGGAAGGTAAGACGTGCATTTAAGAATTTTAGATTTGATAAATCTTATGATAGGAATAGAAGACCAAGGGGGAAGGTCATATGCTACAATTGCCAAGGAGAAGGGCACATAAGGGACAATTGTCCTCTCCTAAACAAGAGCAAAGAAGAAAAGAAAAAAAAGGAAGAAAAGAAGAAGAAAAAGGGGAGCAAGAAGAAAAAGGAAGAGGAGAAGAAGACAAAGGAAAAAGGAAAGGCCAAAGCTCTCAAGGCAAGGACTTGGGATGACCCATCCTCATCCTCCTCATCATCATCGGATGAGGAGAATGCCTTTGTCACCAAGCCTTGATGGCCTTTTGATGACTTGGATTGCTCTTCATCCAAAATGAAGGATCAAGCTCAAGTGGAGAGAGCTCAAATGAAGGGGGAGCTTCTACATCCCTCATCAAACTCATTTACTGAATGTCCACGATACGATTCACAGCATGAGAGAATTTGTGATTGGATCACAACTAGTGAGTATCTCTACATGTGTAATTGTGATGTATCGGAATTATCCCTAGTCGATGAATTGATGGATTTGGACATCATCAATTCTGTCGAGACTAGCACGAGGTATACTCCTTGGTGTATCCAAGCAGCTGATTCTCACTGGCTGGAGACATAGTGATGTCCGGAGTTAATCGTGGATGCTAGTTATGGTAACTAGTTCATTGGAGTGACCAGCCGTAAGACTTCATATGGTTCTCTGCATATATAGATATGTCAATGAAGTTCTTACTGTGGCTTAAGTGCGATGTTCCTTTGACTTGCGGTATTCAAGTCATCTTGATCATGGAGACTTATGCTTTGACATCTTAAGCAAACATCTCAGGAGATGTGGACCCGGATGATTGGGTATAAGTCGAGTGATCGAAGGTGTTTGAATAGCCTATAAAGGATTCACCACTCCTTGCGAGGAGATGTATACCCATGGCCTCTCGTCGGATTGTTACTAAAGTCTTTGGCCAAAGCATTACATGTTTAGAGTAAGGTACTCTTCGATACATGTGGAGTAACTAGAATCCGTAGGACGAGGAAATGATACTTGGGCTAGGTGTGACGTAGTCAGCCTAGTAGGGACTGACACTATAGACCATGTCCTGAACCAAGTGGGTATAAGATGAGTGAAGGGAATGGGGCACGATTCATTCGAAGCATCTTGAAGGGTTTTGAGAAATAGTTCTGGATCAACCGTTGATCTTTTCGGTTAATTGGGGATCATGATGTACTACTAGGTGCCACTCATGATCGTTCTATAATTAATGGTTAATTATAGACGACCAACATAAACCGAGAACCTATTTGGTCACACGCACAACGAGTGTAATCCAAAGGATTTAAAACGAGCTTGAGAATGGGATTCTCAGACCGAGAGAAACTATGTTTGGTTGGACAAAACATAAAGCGAGCATGAAATCGTTTCAGTCGCAATGGAAGCGTGGATGGGCTGTGTCTTATGAAGACGTAATGGATGGACCAAAATGGTTTGGTTCTAATCCAATGGATAAGAATAAACCAAAGGGTTTGGTTTATTTTAAACGAATGAACCAAAAGTTGGTTCGGTTCGTTTTAACTTAAAATAAACCATCATGGTTTGGTTTATTTTAACTTATCTTAATGGAGCGGGTTAACGGGCTTTATGGATATGATCCATTAACCATTAAGAGAATTAGTTCTCTATAAAAGTGGGCTTAAGGGATTGTTAAACCCTAACTAATCATCCAAACCCTAGCCGCCCAACATGTTGTTGCCGCCCAACACATTGTTGCCGCCCAGCTTATGGTGGCGCCGTCCAGCTCCTTGCCGGCGTCCAAGCTCCAGCCGGTGAACCTCCGGCGACCCTCCGGTGATCTCCTATAGGTTCGGCATCAAGGTGAGCCTTTTCTCTCCTTGTTTTGGCCGGCGCCTACTCCTCCACCAAGCTGTCCAGTTTTCTGGACAGCTTCTCCTCCTCTCGTCGGAGCGTCGTTTGGACGACGGTTAGTGCTCCGACAGCGGCTAACTTACCGGGGATTTGATCTCCGGTAATCCTCTGAGGTGGAGGACGAAGGATTCGTCAAACGGTTGACGAATACCTCTCCGGAGAAGCGAGTTTTGAGAACTCGTTTTAGGATCCGAATTTGGATTCGGATCGTGATCATCTCTCAATCACATCGTCTTCAACACGAGGCTAGTAACCCGTACGAAGACGAAGCTCGTGACTTAGCGAAGTCATCCCGAGGAGCTCGGCGTGGATACGGATAGAGACGATTCTTACGAGGATCGTTCCGGTTGATGTCGTTCCCGCTACACATCATACGGAAGGTATAACGTAGTTTAATTTCCTTTTATTGCAAATTTTAATTTACGGTTATGTCTACACTTGTTGTAATATGCATGCGTGTGTTGTGTGTGTTGTAATAAATATAGATTTATTATTTTAATTGCTTCCGCATTTGTGCTCATGTTTACGAAACATGATCGAACACACACACGCCGCGGTGCCGGAAACCCAACAGTGGTATCAGAGCCCAGGTTGTGTTTCGACATAATCGTAAAAATGGTTTTGCGATAGTCATAATGTATTTCTGGAAATTTTCTAAATTTTGGAAATTTAGAAGTATTTATGGAAATTTTCAATTTTGGAAAGTCTAGAAGTATTTATGGAAATCTTCCACTTTTGGAAAGTTGGAAGTATTTATGGAAATTGATATTTTCCATAAATAAAATATTTGATTAGATTCTGAAATTTGTTTCCTAATTTAATCATGATTTGATTTGAAATCAAATCTTAAAATATTTTATTTCCATAAGTAGTTTTAATGATTTAGGAAATTGGTTTCCTAAATAGATTTTCCTTAATCAAATAATTCCATGAATAAAATATGTGATTAGATTTGGAAATTTGTTTCCTAATTTAATTATGATTTGATTTGGAGAATCAAATCTTAAACATATTTTATTTCCATAAATAGTTATGACATATAAGGAAATTATATACATGACATAATTGTATGCCATGTAATTGCATTAGATGCATAACATTATGCCATGCGTGTCGTGACATGTAGATGTATGCCATGTATGTCATGCCATGTAGATAATAGTTATTTGCATGCAAAGAGGATGAGACATAAAAACCCTTAATCAATATTAAAGCCTACACCTTCCATTAATATGGTTAGAACCGAGTTCATTTCTTGTTTGGGTTGTTGGACTCTCTCAAGCCTCGAACACGAATATGTTCAAACCATGGAATAGTTTAATACTAATATGGTAAGAGTCAGAGGTCAATCGTTAGCTTTGGTTGTTGGACTCTCTCCAAGCTGGGCTAATTGGTTGAATGCACTCTAACCATATTAAAACTATGTCCTGATTAATGGGTTGGCTTTAACCTGGAGCATCGGCTTGTTGGACTCTCTCCAAGGTCGATGTAAAGGGAGGTGAAGTTGGGTGCTATGCATATGATGCATACTTGTTAATGTGTTAACAACCCGATGTATGTGTGAACATTCAAATAGTTGATAGCACATTGTGATAGTTGCATATACGGGATATGCAATCGGTATAGATGATACCTACCGTCGTAGTTATGAATGGCTTGTTGGACTCTCTCCAAGGTTGTTCATAATTATGATGGATATCAGCCCATTCGGAGATGGACCTACAATCTCCTGAAGTGATTTTGGGGTTTTTGAAATTCAAAAAATAAATGGGATTTATAAATGTATATTGATGCATTTTAAAATCATTTTCTCATATATGCTCGTTTTGTATTTCTAGGTCAATAAATTGATCATGACGTCTTTGAATTTGCTTCCATTTTGGATTCGAACAAATTGGTAGGCCTAACTTCTAGATGGCTTAGAAACGAGAATTGTTCTCAAGGCGGAAAAGCTTGCATATGTCCTTCGAAGAGCCTCTTCCGTCCTAGGGACGATGCAACTCGGACCAATGTTGGCCTATCGGAAACATGTGAGTGATTACGTGAGTTGCATCATGCTAGCCACGATGGAACCCAAGCTCAGCGACATGAGCATATGGATGCTCATATCGTAGTCCTTCATCTTTGTGAGTTGGTTGATGAGCAAGTGAGATTCGAAAGGTTTGAAGTCTCAAAGCTCCTCTTCACCTCTGAGATGCTAGGAGGTTCATCTGTGGTACTGCTCAATATGCTGAAGACTGTGGAGTCTTCTGAGAAGCATGAGCAGGGGACGGTGCTGTTAGTTGATTCCTCGAAGAAAGGTTCTAAGAGGAAGTCAAAGGAACAGTCGAAGGGAATGAAGAGAAGGGCTAAGAAGGTAGAACTAGCACAAAAGGAAACTTGCCATCATTATGGCAAGGAGAGCCATTTGCGAAGAAAGTGCAAGATTTATCTTGAGTCCGTGAAGAAGGATAAGGCATCGGATGCCCCATCTTCTTCAGAAATCTTCTTTATTGATTGTCATTCTATTTCCTCAGACACTTGGGTATTTGATACTGGGTGTGGCTCACATATATGTAATGACATACATGGGCTAAGGAATAGAAGAAGACTCGTCAAGGGGAGAGTCAAATTTACGTGTTGGGAATGGAGCAACTTGTCGACTCGCCATCGGAATGTATTTGTTGGAACTCCCTGTAGGACTTGTCTTAGAACTGGACAATTGCTTTTATGTTCCTTCGTTGATAAAGAACATCATTTCTATTTCTTGTTTAAATAGAAATGGGTACCATTTGACTTTTAGTAACAATTGTTGTTACATAACTTTGAATGGAGTTCTTTATGGGACTGGAACTTTAAGCAATGATGTTTATACGTTGGACGTATCCAGTGACATTTTCAATATCGAAGCGAGCAACACGCGTGCTCGAAAGGATAATCAAATAGACTCCTATATGTGGCATTGTCGTCTTGGCCATATAAGCAAGAAATGCATGTCCGAATTACACCGATGTGGAATTCTGGAATCGTTTGAATTGGATTCATACGATACATGCGAATCATGCTTAAAAGGCAAGATGACTAAGTTACCTTTTACAGGAAAAGGTGAACGAGTGGGAGAGTTACTAGGTCTAGTACATACTGATGTATGTGGACCTATGTAAACTCAAGCTTTAGGAGGCTATAGCTACTTCATTACCTTCACCGATGATCACTCACGGTTTGGGTATGTGTTCTTGATGAAACACAAGTCTGAAGCCTTTGAAAGGTTCAAAGAATTCAGAAATGAAGTAGAGAAACAACATGACAAAAGTATTAAAATACTTCGATCGGATCGAGGTGGTGAATACTTAAGTCAAGAGTTTCTTGATTATCTAAGAGACAATGGCATATTGTCTCAATGGACTCCGCCCTATACACCAAC
Source organism: Wurfbainia villosa (assembly GCA_025175895.1). Taxonomy (NCBI): domain Eukaryota; kingdom Viridiplantae; phylum Streptophyta; class Magnoliopsida; order Zingiberales; family Zingiberaceae; genus Wurfbainia; species Wurfbainia villosa. Next base: position 40,166,463 of record CM046002.1, on the reverse strand, counting down.
ATAATGGTGTATCGAGAGGCGTCTTAGGACCTTGTTGGACATGGTTAGGTCAATGATGAATCATGCGACTCTTCCCAAGTCCTTTTGGGGTTATGCACTTCAGACAGCTGTTTACTTGTTAAACAGAATCCCGACCAAGGTAGTCTCTACTACTCCATATGAGATATGGGCTAGTAAGAAACCTCATGTATCTTACTTGAAGATATGGGGTTGTCCTGCTTATGTGAAGCGGATTTGTATCAGACAGTCGATAAATGTCTATTTATTGGATACCCTAAGGAAACAAGGGTTACCAATTCTATCATCTGTGGAACAAAAGGTGTTTGTTTCAAGGCATCTTTGTGTTTCTAGAGAAAGAGTTTCTCTTGCAAGAAAAAAGAGTGGGAGTGTCGAGCTTGAGGAGGCTCGAGAGACTCAAATAGACATTGATGAGATACGGTGAAGCACAACGGTAGACAACTCATAGTGATGAGCAATCTTTGGACCTATTGTAACACCACATCTTCGTAGATCTGGTAGAACACGCAATATTCACGAGAGATATGGATTTCTCGTAAGTGAATCGAGCACGTGTTACTCATTGATGATGAGGAGCCTACGATTATGAAGAAGTCGACAAGTTCGAGAAAGGGATAAGTGGCTTGGTGCCATGAAGTCGGAAATGGATTCCATGTATGAAAACCAAGTTTGGAACTTGGTTGACCCACTGAAGGCATAAAGCCTATAGGGTGCAAGTGGGTTTTCAAGAAGAAAACCGACATGGATGGTAATGTGATTACCTATAAGGCTAGATTGGTGGCGAAGGATATCGTCAAAAGCAAGGTGTTGATTATGGCCGAAACCTATTACTTTGTAGCTATGCTTAAATCCATTCGGATGCTCCCGGCCATAGCGGCTCATTATGATTATGAGATATGGCGGATGGATGTGAAAACATCTTTCCTTAATGGAAACTTGCTCGAGGCGTGTATATGATACAACTGAGGGTTTCACATCGGTTGATAAAACCAAGGTATGCAAATTGCGGCGATCCATTTATGGATTGAAGCAAGCATCCAGAGCTGGAATATCCGTTTTGATGAGACATCAAAAGTTTGATTTCTCACAAAATCCGACGAACCTTGTGTGTACAAGAAGGTTAGTGGGAGTGCGATCGTTCCTAGTATTGTATGTCGATGACATATTACTTATAGGAAAGCGATGTGTCAATCTTCTGATCGATTAAGGTTTGGTTATCCAAGACATTCTCCATGAAAGACACAGGAGAAGCAACCTACATCCTTGGGATTAAGATCTATAGAGATAGATCGAAGCAGTTGCTTGGTCTTTCATCTACATATATAGACCGAGTGCTAAAGAGGTTTAGCATGTCGGAATCCAAGAAAGGTTATCTACCCATCGGGCATGGGTACACCTTTCAAGTCTATGTGTCCGCGAAGGATTTGCATGAGTAAGATTCCCTATGCATCCGCAATAGGATCTATCATGTATGCTATGTTATGTACGAGGCCCGATGTATCGTATGCTCACGAGTGTCACGGCGAGATACCAATCCGATCGAGGAATGGATCATTGGGGCGGTATTAAGCGATCCTTAAGTACTTGAGAAGAACTAAGGATGTGTTCTAATATATGGAGAAGGGTACATGGTGATACGTGGGTATACGGATGCGGCTTCGCATGACAAGGATGATTCCATGTCTTTGTGCAGGTATGTATTCACCTAGAATGGAGCGCAATAAGTTGGAAAGGTTCCAAGCTTGACACTATAGCGGATTACGCCACTAAGGCGAGAATACATTGCGGCTTTGGAAGCGAAAGGCGGTTTGGATCAAGAAGTTCATCTATGAACTTGATGTGGTCTCATCAATGATCCAAACATGTGCTTCGCCGCTATCATCTTATCAGAGAGATCATCAGTAGGAACGAAATACAAATCGAGAAAATTCCCACTGAAAGGAACTTAGCGGATCCTTTGACTAAGCATTACCTCAAAATAAGTTTGAGGGTCATGTTAGAGCTTATGGTATTGGATCGTAGCGATTGGCATTAGGCCAAGTGGGAGTCTGTTAGTAATATATGAGAGATGTCCTAAGGCAATGCTTATGTATGAACCATTTATATGATAAATGAAGATTCACTATTTGAGTATACATGTTTTATGTATTTGATTGGATCTTAAACTCATTTCTTGAATGTCACGATACGATTCACGGCATGAGAGAATTTGTGATTGGATCACAACTAGTGAGTATCTCTACATGTGTAATTGTGATGTATCGGAATTATCCTAGTCGATGAATTGATGGATTTGGACACCATATTGCAGAGACTAACTCTTGGTGTATCCAAGCGGTGATTCTCATTTGGTGGAGACATAGTGATGTCGGAGTTAATCGTGGATGCTAGTTATGGTAACTAGTTCATTGGAGTGACCGTAGTAAGACTTCATATGGTTCTCTGCATATATAGATATGTCAATGAAGTTCTTCTTGTGGCTTAAGTGCGATGTTCCTTTGACTTGCGGTATTCAAGTCATCTTGATCATGGAGACTTATGCTTTGACATCTTAAGCAAACATCTCTAAGGAGATGTGGACCCGGGATGATTGGGTATAAGTCGAGTGATCGAAGGTGTTTGAATAGCCTATAAAGGATTCACCACTCCTTGCGAGGAGATGTATACCCATGGCCTCTCGTCGGATTGTTACTAAAGTCTTTGGCCAAAGCATTACATGTTTAGAGTAAAGTACTCTTGATACATGTGGAGTAACTAGAATCCGTAGGGCGAGGAAATGATACTTGGGCTAGGTGTGGCGTAGTCGACCTAGTGAGGGACACAATAGACCATGTCACGAACCAAGTGGGTATAAGATGAGTGAAGGAATGGGGCCGCGATTCATTCGAGCTCTTGAAGGGTTTCAGAAATAGTTCTGGATCAACCGTTGATCTTTTCGGTTAATTGGGGATCATGATGTACTACTAGGTGCCACTCATGATCGTTCTATAATTAATGGTTAATTATAGACGGCCAACATAAACCGAGAACCTATTTGGTCACACGCACAACGAGTGTAATCCAAAGGCTTTAAAACGAGCTTGAGAATGGGATTCTCAGACCGAGAGAAACTATGTTTGGTTGGACCAAACATAAAGCGAGCATGAAATCGTTTCAGTCGCAATGGAAGCGTGGATGGGCTGCGTTTTATGAAGACGTAATGGATGGACCAAAATGGTTTGGTTCTAATCCAATGGATAAGAATAAACCAAAGGGTTTGGTTTATTTTAAACGAATGAACCAAAAGTTGGTTCGGTTCATTTTAACTTAAAATAAACCATCATGGTTTGATTTATTTTAACTTATCTTAATGGAGCGGGTTAACGGGCTTTATGGATATGATCCATTAACCATTAAGAGAATTAGTTCTCTATAAAAGTGGGCTTAAGGGATTGTTAAACCCTAACTAATCATCCAAACCCTAGCCGCCCAACATGTTGTTGCCGCCCAACACATTGTTGCCGCCCAGCTTATGGTGGCGCCGTCCTCCTTCGCATCCAAGCTCCAGTGACCCTCCTCGGTGATCTCCTCTAGGTTCGGCATCAAGGTGAGCCTTTTCTCTCCTTGTTTTGGCCGGCGCCTACTCCTCCACCAAGCTGTCCAGTTTTCTGGACAGCTTCTCCTCCTCTCATTGGAGCGTCGTTTGGACGACGGTTAGTGCTCCGACAGCGGCTAACTTACCGGGGATTTGATCTCCGGTAATCCTCTGAGGTGGAGGACGAAGGATTCATCAAACGGTTGACGAATACCTCTCCGGAGAAGCGAGTTTTGAGAACTCGTTTTAGGATCCGAATTTGGATTCGGATCGTGATCATCTCTCGATCACGTCGTCTTCAACACGAGGCTAGTAACCCGTATGAAGACGAAGCTCGTGACTTAGCGAAGTCATCCCGAGGAGCTCGGCGTGGATACGGATAGAGACGATTCTTACGAGGATCGTTCCGGTTGATGCCGTTCCCGCTACACGTCATACAGAAGGTATAACGTAGTTTAATTTCCTTTTATTGCAAATTTTAATTTACGGTTATGTCTACACTTGTTGTAATATGCATGCGTGTGTTGTGTGTGTTGTAATAAATATAGATTTATTATTTTTAATTGCTTCCGCTGTGCTCATGTTTACGAAACATGATCGAACACACACACGCCGCGGTGCCGGAAACCCAACACCTTTGTCACCAATTTGGCCTTGATGACCTTTGATGACTTGGATTGCTCTTCATCCGAAAATGAAAGATCAAGCTCAAGTGGGGAGAGCTCAAATGAAGGGGGAGCTTCTACATCCTCATCATCCGAAGAAGAAGAAGAAGATATGGAAACTATGGTAACAAATGCTTCTCCTAAGAAAATAGTTTCCATAATCTCTAGTTTAACTAAGGACTTATTTGGCATGAAAAAGAAAAATAAGAGCATGCTAGATAAAATTAAGGTTTTAGAAAATAAGCTAGAAAATGCATGCTTAAATGATAATATTTCTTCTAGCTTAGATGATGCATGCTCACATGACCTTTATGTGCCATTAGATGTTAGTGATGCATGTATAAATGAAAATAGGGTATTAAGGGAAAAGGTAGATTATTTAACCAAAGCCCTAGAGAAATTCACAATTGGCTCCAACACCTTAAATATGATCTTAGGGAGCCAAAGAGCTAGTTTCAACAAGAAAGGCCTAGGATATAAGGAAAAGAAAAATGAAAAGGCCTACAAATGCCTAATAGCTAGGGGACAAGATAAAAAGAAAGTAATTGCTAGAAAATGGATCCCCAAGGAATATCTAGTGAACCCAATAGGAAAGAACTTATTTTGGGTTCCAAAATCCATCCTTAAGGTTTAGAATAACCCTAAGGTAGTCAACCATATGGAATTAACCTATATCATATTTTAGTTGACTTAGGATGACGGGACAACATTTTTTAGATAGTGTTGGGTGATGATAACGTACCCATAAATAGATAATAATGCTTAAATCATGACGATTAATGTAATTGCTATGGATGTTTACAATCATGATTTATGTTTTTGAAATTTGGCACGTTATCATAAGAAATAGGTTTGAATCATGCTTTAGGTAATACTTTGTTTATTATCATCATATAATACCTAATGCATGATTATTATTTGATGAAAACATGTATTTCATGATGATAATGTGAAATTAAATCATATATGTCATTATGATCATGTAGGTTGTTAGGTTGATACTTAACCATGATAGAATTGCATGAATATATTGCTAAGTATATACAAATACCCCCTAGGATGCATCTCACACTCACTATAGGCTAACTTGATTGCAAACTTAGCATGGGTGAGATGTTAGGATGATACAAATGTCCACTAATGGCTATGACATTTAGATGGTCATTTAAAGTATCAACATAGCAATAATAGACCAATCATGGGGAAGGCTTATGTTTAATTCATAGACATATTGCCCAAAGATCATGGTTGGATATTTCATATTTTTTCAAAACAATTTCTTAATCTAAAATCTATGTATTCATGTTTTAGAACAATTCAAAGCAAGACTAGGTGTTAAAATGGATACTAACATGCTCAAAAACTAGTGGTTTTTCAAGTGTTTGGATTTTTGGCAAATCTCGGAAAATATAATAATTTTTCATGAAAAACTATTTTTCCTTGATAGATATAATAAATAGAAATATGCTCTCAAATTTCATGATTTTTTCTGGAATTTTAATGCATTTTAAAATTCATCCGAAATCAAAAATTGATTACCTTGTAGCCAATCGTACTTAGCTTATCAGTGATAGGATCAAACAAGTGCATAACTGATTTCTATCAGTTTTGACTGATCTTAATATATGTTTCTCTTTATACTTGATGTCATGAGTTTATAACTTAGTATTAATCTTTTTGATGGTGTCAAAGGGGGAGAAATGATTATGTTTAAATGTTTAAGTTAATTATTTTAGGGTGAGAAATGTATGTTTAAGTAAAGGGGAATATATTTTGGGGAGAAATGATTATGCTTATGAAAGGGGCAGAAAATTTGCATAGAGAGTTTCATGGATTAAGCGAGAATTGCATGTTGTTATATCATGTTTATCTTTACAAGCTTTCTTAACTTAGAATTTATATCAAATGTTATTACCTAACTTAAACGGATTGCCACACATCAAAAAGGGGGAGATTGTTAGGGCAATCTCTTGCCGTAATATGGTTTTGATTGTGTGGCAAAGGGTTTAAGTGTGTTATGATGATTTGATATGTGCATTAAGTCGTGCAGACTTAGTAATTCGCACATGGAGCCTTGGCGGTTCACCTCACAACCTCGGTCCTTAGTCGGTGAAGGATGACTTTGCAGGCCGTGCGCTTGAGCATCCGAGGGACCGCCAGACGAGATGACTTGAAGTGAAGCCAAGAAGCGGACGAGGCAAGAGGCGAAGGAGCATTGCAGAGCCGCGCTGTCTTTGCCGAGGGACGGGCCGTGAACGAAGAGAGCTTGGCGAGGGACTTCTGAGGTGAGAGAATGAGTGAAATGTAAGTAGCTCATTAGGTGAACTTGGCCGAATGGCGGGTGTGAGACTTGACCGCAAGGGTTAAGGTTTACCCGATCACGGAAGCTCAAACTTATGTTAAGTTTGAGTTTTACACCGATCAGCTAAGTCATGACGGTCGGCGCTCGAGTCGTGAGTTTGGTATCCGATCGGATGGGTTTAAGCCCAGATCGCTCATGGAATGGCGGTGGCGAAGGATATCGCGAATAACGCTTCGTAGCGGCAGGCCGATCGACTCGGTCGTGATCGGGTGAGGTCAGCGCCAAGAGTTCCATTGACTACAATGGTCGATCCGACGTGTTGGGCCGTGTAGTGATGACGGCAACGCCAAGGAGGCGTGGTGCCCAGAAGAAATCAGCCCTCTCTATAAAGAGGGTGTAAGCCTTTGAGAGGCTAATGCTTATGCTCCAAGTGATATTCCTAGTGCCCCACAAGCTCTAAACTCTTCTTACTCGTTTTTACTCCATTCTATTTGTAAGAAGAGCGATCTTGATTGTAAAGGTTACCTCCACCTAGCTTGGTGCAAAGGAGAGACCAATATTGGATTGGCTTTGAAGGAGTGATTCACCTCGGACGAATCAGGATCGTGGATTAGCGGCATAGCCGTGAACCACGTTATATTCTTTGTTAGCGTTTGTATTTTTCATTTGTGCTTGTCTTAGTTTATTGCTTCGCTTGCGTAACGCTTTTGTACGAGCAAAATACGACGTCCATCGTAAAAGGGCTATTCACCCCCCTCTAGCCGGCCAATCGATTCCCAACAAAGACAAACCAATAGCAACTCACACTACAACCATTCCGATGGTTTGTCCAGCCATCTCATTGTGAGCCTTTACTTATACTTTAGCCGATAACATGATCTCGTGTCACCACACACCATGTTATCTACAATGTAATGTATTAGACAATATGCATAACCATAAAAATATGCAAACAATGATCATGTGATTCTTATTTCAAAATAAAGATGTTCATACAAAAGTAGACTTTTATACATCCCTACAATCTCCCACTTATACTAAAAGACTATGTTGTTCTCAAACTTTCATACATTTGATCCACATTCCTTCCACATGCCTATCAAAAGCTCATGAAGGGCCTTAGTGAAAGGATCTCGCTAGGTTATCCTCCGATGCAATCTTGGCCACAAAGAACTTCTCCTCTTTACAATTTCTGTATCGTGTGGTACTTGCTCTATGTGTTTACTTGCCTTATGGGCTCGTGCTTCCTTAGTTTGCATCACTACTATTATCTAAATTGTGATAGTTCGGGCAAACCAGAATCACATCAAAGTCCATCAGATGTTCCCGAGCCACACTTCTTTGGCGCCTCAGGTCGCCACATACTCGGCTTCCATGGTGGAGTCCGCATTTACCTTGACACTCCTCCATACAATGGCTCCACCTCCCAAAGTAAACACAAAATCAGGTAGACTTACTTTCCCTATCATATTGAAGTCGAATCTGTAACCCAGGAGTAATTGGTCCCCAGAAAGATATAATCCCTAGTCCTTCTCATGTACTTCAATATATGCTTTACCGCATTCCAATGTCCCTATCCTGGATTACTCTGATATCTGTTGACCATGCCCACGACAAAGAAAATATCTGGTCTCGTATAGAGCATCACATACATGAGGCTTCCTACCGCCGAATCATAAGGAACCGCCTTCATCTCCTCTATCTCCTCAGATGATCTAGGACACATCTCCTTAGATAAAGGAACTCCATGCCTGAAAGGTAGAAAACCCTTCTTGGAGTTCTGCATGCTAAAACGATCCATAATCGTGTCTATGTATGAAGCTTGGGATAAGCACAACATCCTTTTCCTGCGATCTCTTATAACCTTGATCTCAAGGATGTGTCCCACCTCTCCCAAGTCCTTCATATCAAACTGTTTGGACAACCATACCCTTACGTCCGATAACACCTTGATATTGTTGGGAGATTTGCCGGCTAGAGGGGGTGAATAGCCCTCGTTCGTTGGATGTCGTATTTTGCTCATCTACAAAACGTTAGCGCAAGCGGAATATGCAAATACAAAATATAAAGACAAAGCAAATAGAAATAACAATACAACCAATGTAAACACCGAGATGTAATGTGGTTCACTACGCGCTAATCCACAGTCCGATTCAGTCCTGAATCACTCCGCAATCTATCCACTAGATCTCTCCTTTGCACAAAGCTAGGTGGAGGTAACCTCTTTACAATCTCTCTTCTTACAATAGAATGGAATTAAAGCAAGTAAGAAGAGTAGGAATGGTATGGCACTTTGGGAGAAGTTTAGAGCTCAAGCATTAGCCTCCCATCCTCTTCCTTTTATAGAGGAAGAGGGTTTCTTCCTGTTGACACAGGAGCAGTCGACTGATGCCCTCGATCAGTCGACTGATCCTGTAGCCGTTGCTCAATAATGGCCGCTTTCCACGTTGGATTCCATCCAACGACATGGCATCGGCCGTGATATTACCATCACGATCGGTGCTCGATCGATCGAGTCCTCAACGAGCTCGACTCATTCTGCGACGTGCGGTGCCATTCGATCATCACGTGACCCTTGGCGATCGATCAACCATCTCGACTTCCCGTATGCCCGGCCGATCGCAATCGAGCAGTTGAAACTTCGATCGATCGAACCATCGACTCGGAAGCGATCGCCATGTCAAAGCGTCGGTATCGAAAACTCATCGACACTTGGCCCCAGCGAGTTTCACCTAAAACTACCCCTTCGGGTTCACGGGTTACATCGCTCCTCATCCCTCGGAGTCCTCGCCTTGAAGTTCTCTTCGTTCGCGCCACGTCCTCGGCGAAACCGTGGCTCTACAATGCTCCTTCACGTCTCTTGCCTCGCTCCAAGCTCCTCGTCATCCTTCACCGACTCACATTTGATATAAATTTCTAAGGTAAGAAAGCATGTAAACATAAACATGATATAGCAACATGCAACTCCCCTTAATCCATGAAACTCTCTCTACAAATTTCTCTCTACAAATTTCTTCCCTATCATAATTAACTTAAACATAATTATTTCTCCCCTTTGACACCATCAAAAGATTAAGACTAAGTTATAAACTCATGGCATCAAGTATAATAGAAGTAAAATACCCAAAATTAGTCTAAAACCTGAATTCGCCTTAACTAGTCGATTAGGTACGATCATCGTTCATTATCCGATCATTAGCACGTGAATTTAAATTTCGATTTTGGACCGAATTTAAATGCATTAAAAATTCCAGAAAATTGAAAAATCATGAAATTTGGGGAACATATTTCTTGTAAGTATTCTTTATCAGTGAAAAATAGGTCTTCATGAAAAATCATTATATTTTCACGTATTTGCCAAAAATCCAAAAGCTTTAAAACTACTAGGTTTTTGATCATGTAAGTATCAAGTTTAATACCTAGTTTTGGTTCCAATTGTTTCAAAACATGAATACATAGATTTTAGATTAAGAAATTGTTTTGAAAACATATGAAATATCCAACCATGATCTTTGGGCAATATGTCTATGAATTAAACATAAGCCTTCCCCATGATTGGTCTATTATTGCTATTTTGATACTTTAAATGACCATCTAAATGTCATAGGCATTAGTGGACATTTGTATCATCCTAACATCTCACCCATGCTAAGTTTTCAATCAAAGTAGCCTATGGTGAGTGTGAGATGCATCCTAGAGGGTATTTATATATACTTAACCATTATATTCATGCAATTCTATCATGGTTAAGTATCATCCTAACAATCCTCATGATCATAAAGGCATATATCAATTAATTTCTACATTATGATCATGAAATACATGTATTCATCAATTAATAATCATGCATTAGGTATTATATAATGATAATAAGCAAAGTATCACCTAAAGCATGATTTAACCCTATTTCTCATGATTATGTGCCAAATATCAAAATCATAAATCATGATTGCAAACATACATAGCAATTACATTAATCATCATGATTTAAGCATTATTAACTATTTATAGGCACGTTATCATCACCCAACACTATTTAAAAATGTTGTCCCGCCATCCTAAGTCAACCAAAATATGATATAGGTCAAGTTCAAATGGTTCACTACCATAGGGTTATTCTAAACCTTAATGATTGATTTATGAACCCAAAATAAATTCATTCCAATTGGGGTCACTAAATACTCCTTCGTGATCCATATACTAGCTATTACTTTCTTCTTATCTTGTCCCTAGCAATTAGGCATTTTGTAGGCCTTTTCATTTTTCTTTTCTTTATAACCTAGGCCCTTTTTGTTATTAAAAACTAGCTCTTTGGCTCCCTATGATCATGTTCAAGGTGTTGGAGCCTATAGTGAATTTTTCTAGGGCTTTGGTTAAATAATCTACCTTTTCCCTTAGAGCCCTATTTTCATCCATACATGCATCACTAACATTAAATGGCATATAGTTATCATGTGAGCATGCATCATTTAATCTAGAATAGATATTATCATCATTTAAGCATGCTTTTTCTAGTTTATTTTCTAAGTCATTAATTTTATCTAGCCTGCTTTTTTTCTTCTTCTTAGCTCTAAATAAATCCCTTAGTTAAAGCTAGAAAACCATGGAAACTATTTTCTTAGGAGTTAGATTCGTTACCATAGTTTCCATGTCCTCTTCTTCTTCTTCGGATGAGGAGGATGTAGAGGCTCCCCTTCATGAGCTCTCTCCACTTGAGCTTGATTCTTCATTTCGGAGGAGGAGCAATCCAAGTCATCAAAGGCCATCAATGCAAGGTTGTAATTGACTAGTTCCTCTTCTTCGGATGAGGATGAGGAGGTAGGATCATCCCATGTCTTGGCTTTGAATGCTTTGGCCTTCCCCTTTTCCTTTGCCTTCTTCTCCTCTTTCTTCTTGCTCCCCTTTTTCTTCTTCTTTTCTTCCTTTCTTCTTTTCTCTTGTTTAGAGAGGACAATTGTCCCTTATGTGTCCCTCTCCTTGATAATTGTAGCATATGACCTTCCCCCTTGGTCTTCTATTCCTATCATTAGACTTATTAAATCTAAAAACTTTTAATGCACGCCTTACCCTCCTTACCATATACGCTTCTTCTGTGCTATCCATAGAGGAGGAGGAAGAGGCTTCATCATCGGAGGAGGAGGAATCTCTTCTTCTTCTTCCCCTTGTTTGCCATCAATGCTACTCCCCTTGAAGGTTGGATTCTAGGCTCTTCTTGTATACCTTCAAGCCTTGTTTCATGAAGCTCCATGGTTGAGAAGAATTCCTCCAAGGTGCTTACTTCTAAGTTCTTGGAGATATAAAATGAGTCCACCATGGAGCTCCATCTTGAGGACCGGGGAAAGGCATCTATGGCCTTCATTACCATATCCCGGTTGGATAGCTTCTCCTACACTTGTTAGCCCAATTAATATTTCTTTAAACCTAGAATGTAATGATGTTACCTTTTCTCCTTTTCTAATTTGATATTTGATAGTTGGGAGGCGGAGGAGATCTCTCCTTGCTAGTTTAGCTCGGATGTGCCTTCATGAAGTTCAACCAATCTCTCCCACATCTCCTTGGCACTTGAGCATTCCCCTATTCGGTTGATCTCTTGTTGAGGGAGCACATTGAAGAGATGGTGCTTGGCTTTGAGTTTGCAAGGTGCTCTTCCCTTTGCTTTTGGTCCACCTAGATTTCTCTATTGGCTTCCCCTTCTTCATCCCTAGGCAAAACTCGAAACCGTTTTCCATTATTAATGATGATATCAAAATCGGTTTCAAAAAATACCTCCATTCGCTTCTTCCACCAAGAGAATTCTCCTTCAAACCGGTGGATGGATGTTGAGCCGACCATTTTGATGTAGAGCTTGTTGCGGCGGTTAGTCCTGACAAGCAACCTTGCTCGATACCACTTGTTGGGAGAATCGATTGGGCCAGAGGCTAGAATAGCCCTCTTTCGCGTATGGTGTAATTCACTCATTGAATTGTCTACGAATTATGGTTAGCGCAAGCATAAAAATAAAGCTAAAGAAAAAACAAAGAAACAAGAAATACAAATGCTAACAAGAGTGTGTAACATGGTACACGGCCTTACCGCTAATCCACAGACCGATTCGTTCCAGGTGAATCACGCCTAAAACATCACTATTCTCTCTTTGGCACCAAGCAAGGTGGAGGTAACCTTTTCTTACAAGATCACTCTTCTTACAATAGAATTTAGATAAAAGCAAGTAAGAAGAGTAGGAAAGCATTTTGGTCACTTGGGTGTTGATTGGAGTTAAAGCATTAGGCTCCCCAAGTGTCCAAATGACCCTTCTTATAGGGAAGAGCTCATTCTTCCCTTTGGGCGTCTGGCAGTCAACTGATGCCTCGATCAGTCGACTCCCCCTGTAGCCATTGCCCTATAATGACTTCTTCCACGTTGGATTTCATCCAACGGCTCCCACATCAGTCGACTGATCTTCCCATCAGTCAACTGATGGAGCTAACAATCGAGTGTCGGAAGCAAGCAGTCGACTATCAACTATTCTATGCCTGAAACCCTCGTGACCAGTTGACTGCTACCATCAGTAGTTGACTGATGTTTTTGCCAGTTGACTTCCAACCCTTGGCAGTCGATTGCGAGGACACAAACCGGACTCAAACACCAGTCGAGTCAACAATCTACTTAGAGCAGTCGACTACCATGATATGGAAGTCGACTGATGTTGGGAAAACCCATCTGACACTTAGCCAATTGGCTAAGTTTCACCTAAGCACTACCCGTCCCATGTTACATTCGCTCACTCTCATCTTTCCTTGGAGTCCCTCTCCTTTGAAGTTCTCTTAGTCTGGCCATGTCCCTCGGATACGCCAAGCACATGGCTTTGCAATGCCATCCTTCATGTCTCGCCCTGAAGTCGACTTCCTCTGGCTTCACTCCAATGCTCCTCGTCCGGCGGTCCCTCGGATGCACCAAGCACACGGCTTTCGCAATGCATCTTTCACCGACTCAAAGACTGAGTCATGAGAGGTGAAACTTGCTAATGCTCAATGTGCGAATTACTAAGTCCTGCATGACTTCAATGCACATATCAAATCCATATCAATCCTAACTTAAACCCTTTGCCACACACATCCAAACCACATCACATGGGTTGATTGCCCTAACACGGAATCTTGGCAAGTAAAGGGTCTCTGGGTAGAGTCTTTACTTGGCGTGTTTCAGTCTTAGAGTTGACTTAAACAATGGGTCATAAGGACAACAATGAGTTGACACCTCAACTATTGCCCTTACTACATTCATCGGTTGAAATTTTTGCTGACAACAAGGAACAATGAGCCAAAGACTCGACCGACACTTTGTCTGAGGCAGTCAAGCCGGCGCCTCGACTAGGCTCTAGTAGAAGCTGGCAGATGCATGGCTAACTCAACTAGTGCTTCGGCTAGTGCAGTCGAGGTGGCACCTCGACAGGTCGTCGACAGCTGTGGACAAAAGTGAGTGAGCTTTGACTGATCGTCGACAGCTACAGATAGAAGAGATGGAGCTTTGATTGGCGCCTCACGACAAGACGGTTTCAACATTTAACCTAAGCGATGAGTTGGTGCCTCGACTGGAATTCAAAAACAATGCTCAGACGCAAGGTGTGCTTACCTGCCGCCTCGACTAGTGGGATTCAGAGTCTCGATTTCGGCGAGAAATCTTCTCTGTTTAAATGTGTGGATGAGCTCAAATGGTAAGAATTCAAATTCCAACGACCGAGCAGGGTTCTTGCTGAGGAAATGGGCTTCCAGGCTTACATGGTCAGTCAAGAGAAAGAGTTGGACGGGCATAGACCTATAAGGCTCACAAATTAAAGCACTTGTCGGACGAATCTCTCTGTGCTCAAACACTGCGATACTGCTACGACTCATCTTCATCCTTGGGTTTTCTACTTCCGTTACAAGAGAGGAATTTTTTCTCTACATTTTCAGCTTCCGTTATGCTCTTTTGGTGCAATCAGCCCAGGTTGACTTGAGTTTGACTCGAGCAGTATTTTGATGATAGACAAAACTTATGACATGGGATTGTCATAGGAAAATCCAACATAGAGCTGGCATGGAAAATCGAAGCATGGGGCTTGGTGTGGGAAAGTCCAACATGGAGTTGGCATGGAAAATCCAAGCATAGAGCTTGGCGTTGAAAAGTCCAAAGCATTACGAAGTCGTGCGCTTGGTGCTTGGTGAGAAATGCATTGAGAAGTCGTGCGCTTGGTGCATGTGGGAAGTCTTGAGAACTTGGCAAGTTCACTAGGCTTGGGGTCTTTGAGTCGGTGAAGGATGGCATTGCGAAGTCGTGCGCTTGATGCATCTGAGGGACCGTCGGACGGGGAGTGAATGGAGTATGGCCCAAGGGAAGCATACTTCGAGGTCAAGAGACGAGAATGATGGCGTTGCAAAGTCGTGCGCTTGGCGCATCCGAGAGACGTAGGCTGAGGGAAGAGAGCTTCGGTGGAGAACTCCATAAGGGATGAGGTGGACTTGGCCAAGTGGCTAAGACTGAGTGTCGGAGGCTCAAACAACTTGGGTTTGAGGTTTTACCCGACATCAGTCGACTGACATAGGTGTCAATCGACTTCTCTGAGTCGACTAGTGTTCGACTGAACAGGGTCTGGCTGATTAGGCGACTGCCAAGGGATGACAGTCGATTGTTGACACCATCGGTCGACTGATGAGGGAGATCAGTCGACTGATCACACTGTGCACGGGCACATAAGCTAGTCAATCTCGCCAGCACTCGACTGATGGGTACCATTAGTCAACTGATGTGTGATCCGTTGGAACTTAACCAATGTGGATCTAGCCATTGTGAGACAATGGCTACAAGACCGCCGATCGATGGTCACGATCAGTCAACTGATGGTCTCAAAATCATCTTGATGCAGGTTATAAATGGAGCTCAAGAGGGAGGATTTCATAAAGACTTTTGTGAAGCTATTGGAGGGGAATTGTCGTTGCATTCTAGACCTTGAAGAGCCATCTAAAGCAAGCAGTGATCAAAGCAATTGTGTAAAAGTTCTCTTTTGTATTGTCTTTGTATTTCTTCTTGTATTTCATTTTACTTGTTGTAATAGCTTGTACGAGGTTTCTCCACCTCCGACGTGTTGTCGAGAAGGAGTGGTTTAGTTAGTGTCATGCGCATAACTAGAGCTCGGTGAGCTCGCTTGTGGAGTAGGAACCATTCGATTCTGAACCACGTATATCTTGTGTATTGTTGTGTGCTTGCATTGTTGTTATCATTATTATTGTTATTTTCATTGAGCTAATGACAATCGTAGATGAGCACGCAAGAAGAACGATCGTATTCCACCATACGACGATCGAGGGCTATTCACCCCCCTCTACCCGGCCACCATTGACCCTACAAGTGGTATCTGAGCCAAGGAGCTTGTCGAGGACTAACTGCCGACACAAGCACTACAAGATAGCCGGCTACAACATCCATCCACCGAAATTCAATGAAGACTTTTCTTGGTGAAAGAAAAAGATGGAGGTATATCTCGAAACTGACTTTGATTTTATGATTATTGTAGAAAACGGTTTTGAGATGCCTAGGGATAAAGACAACAAGAAATTTGAGAAGTCAAGGTGGACCCAATCAAGGACTTCGAGACAAATCTCAAGGTAATCGAATTACTTAGTGATTTAATTCCTAACAATATTTGGTCTAGGTTGGGTAATTTTAGGGATGCAAAGAAATTATGAGAGAAGATAATGAAATTCCAAGAAATTTTCCAACCGGCACAAGTAGAGGAGAATGCCGAGGGAGAATCTCCATCCACATTTGATGATGTTGATGATTTGGTGGAGACCTCCACCTCTAGCATTGAGGGGGAGGAGAGGCAATCTTCCACTCCGGAGCAAGATCAAAATGAGGCATCTACCTCCGGAAGAAGTGACCAAGAGTCCTCCACTTCCCTAGGTAACTCAAGCATAATGATTTTAAATAAAGATCACATAATATGTTTTGAGTGTAGGGAGAAAGGGCATTACAAGAGTAAATGCCCTAGATTGGCTAAGGAGAAGGTTCAACCGGCACCAAAAGTCAAAAATGTCGGAGTCTCCACAATTAAGAGAAAAGAGCACATTGTGTGCTTCAAATGCAACCAAAGGGGGCACTACCGAAGCCAATGCCCTTGGGGGAGGAAGCAAGGGCAAGAAGGTGTATCTCATGTAGGGGGAGCTTCTAAAGCTAACCCAAAGGTAAATTTAGTTAATGCACCTTCAATTCCTAGAATTAAAAAGCATGATAAGAATTATTTTAGTTCTCTTGCAATTATAAATGAAAAGCATGCTAGTAAAAATAATAAGGTTTATTGTTTAGGTGCCAAGCATGTTCATATATCTAAGGACAAACCTAGGACCAATAACACTAGACCAATCCTACCTAGGGAGTCAATTAGGAGAATAGAAGAGAACTTGGGCATTAACCCCAAGAAATTTAGACATATGCCTAAAAGGAAAAACAATTCCCAAAAACCAAATGAAAATTCAAAATTCAAAAAATTGGAGTTAGAGAACCAAGTCTTGTGGTCAAGACTTGAGAGAATGGAGAAAACCCTTAGAATTATAGAAAGTTCAATTCAAGGGTCAAATACCCAAAAGTCAAGACCTAGGGTTCAAGAACGATCTAAGGGCAAGGATGGTTTGGGTCACAAACCTAAGCCCAAGAAGACTTATCATAATGTTCCATTTAATTATGGAACAATTTCTAGATCTAGAAAAGCCAAGGCTAATAGGAAAGCTATCCCTCAGACTAGCCATGGTGTTTGCTTAGTGGCAACTTAAGAAAAACCAAGAAAGCCACTAAGAAGGTCAAAGGGGGAGTTACCTCTAGGTTTGACTTAGGAAAGACCACAAAGACTATGGCTTCAAAGCCTAAAAGAGTCATTAGGAAGGTATCTAGGGAAGTTATCCCTAGTGAATACCTTATTAACACAAGGAGCTCCAATAGGTATTGGGTTCCTAGGAGCGTGATCGATTCACACTAGATGGATTAGGGTGTGTCAACCCTAAGTGGATGGGTAGTTAACCTAGCCATGATGAGTTGACACATTAGGATGTGCCAATGTGCTTGAGAAGTTGAAAAATGTTTAAATTGGCACAAATAGGTCTTAGAGGTATTGGTGTGCCATTTTTAGTTTATGGTACACTTGGGAGATAATGACATTAAGGCAAAAATGGACTTAACCCTGGAAATGGCAATTTGGATTCAACACTTAGGTATTCTATACCTTATCATATTTTACTTGCCATGTTTTATTTGTCTTGCCATGTCATGACATTATTTTTATTTTTATCTCTAAAAATGTCATGATCATGTCCTAGACTTATCTTTATATGTCATGTATGCTAAAATTTCATTCACATGCCATGACATCATGATTTTGGCACATGTTTAGTTATATCATATATATGCCATAATCATATCATGCATAAAATAAAATGAAATTAAGGAGTATGGCATGATTTGATGGGAATCAAATAATATTGCCTAGAAATATGCATGAGACCATTAAAGAATAAAAACTCACATCTCACTAGATTAATTGCCTTGTATGTGTTTTACACATCTAGATAGAAGTGAGATGTTTAGGGAAAATGAATTAAAGGTTTCACAAACATTTTGAAAACTTTTTGATAAACCTTGGTGAAGTCTATCTTTTGATAGCTATCACCATTGAATGGGATGATACAAAGAGGACTCAATATTGAAGCTTTTCTTAACTTTTGGACTTTGTATCAATCTCGCTATTTTGTGGGTAAAATAATTTTCAAATATTTTTCATTCATAATGATTGTGATAAGTAATATACATACCAAATTTCAAGATTTTTCAACATATGTATATTTACTTACGAATTTTGGAAATTTATTTCTGAAATTCAGAAAACTACAATTGCAGTTATCAGTCGACTGCCAGGGCGGTCAGTCGACTGATGTGGGAAGGAGTCGACTGGTAGCTGACAGAGTCGACTGGCACAGGCTGATTTCGGGTAAACCTTGGTGGTTAGGCCCATGTTCAGCTGTGTTTTGGTCCCCTAACTACTCCTAACCCTAGGACATGCTTGGGAGAGCATTAGAAAGGGTGGAAATCCATTGGACATGGATTAAGAGAAGTATTTAGGGAGAGTATCAATTTTAAGGTGGATGAGAGTTCATTGTTGAACTTTGCCTTAATTTTGATTGGTTAAATGTTCCTATTGGCTTAGGGACTCTCCAAGGACATTGTTGGTGCAATGGTCAAAGGGGAGCAAGCCTCTAGGGGGAGGTATCCATCATGGGAAGATGGATGTGTATTTCCTCATGGGAGGAAAATTGGGTTGCCTCTCTTAAGTGATATGGGATCACTAGAAAGATTGTAGGCATGTGTTCCTCCAAGGGAGAGATTGTAAGATCTCATTGGGATATGAGACATTCATACCCTTAGGGAGGACCTTTTTGATGTAATGTCAAAAAGGGGGAGAAATTACCAAGTTACCAATTAGGGTTCGTTGGAATTCTCATTGGGATGTGAGAATTGCCAATATGGGAGAATTGGTAGACTTGAGATGGTAGTTTTGTCAATCATCAAAAATGGAGAGATTGTTGGTGCAATCGACCCAGGTTGACTCGAGTTTGACTCGAGCAGTATTTTGATGATAGACAAAACTTATGACATGGGATTGTCATAGGAAAGTCCAACATGGAGTTGGCATGGAAAATCCAAGCATGGGGATTGGTGTGGGAAAGTCCAACATGGAGTTGGCATGGAAAATCCATGCATGGAGCATGATGTTGAAAAGTCCAAAGCATTGCGAAGCCATGCGCTTGATGCTTGGTGAGAAATACATTGCGAAGTCGTGCGCTTGGTGCATGTGGGAAGTCTTGAGAACTTGGCAAGTTCACTAGGCTCGGGGTCTTTGAGTCGGTGAAGGATGGAATTGCAAAGTCGTGCGCTTGATGCATCCGAGGGACCGCCGGATGGGGAGCGAATGGAGTGAGGCCCAAGGGAAGCATACTTCGAGGGCAAGAGACGAGAAGGATGGTGTTGCGAAGCCTGCGCTTGGAGCATCCAAGAGACGTAGGCCGAGGGAAGAGAGCTTCGGTGGGGAACTCCATAAGGGATGAGGTGGACTTGGCCATGTGGCTAAGACTGAGTGTTGGAGGCTCAAACAACTTGGGTTTAAGGTTTTACCCGACATCAGTCGACTTGCATAGGTGCCAGTCGACTGCTCTGAGTCGACTAGGGTTCGATTGGTGTTCGACTGAATAGGGTTTGGCTGATCAGTCGACTGCCAAGGGATGATGATCGTGATGAAGAGATCGATCAGCCAATCGATCGCACTATGCGCGCGCAGAGTTAGTCGAGCTCGCGATCTTTCGTGATGGGTACCAACGATCGGTGATGGGTACAACCAATGATCGATGTGTGATCTGTTGGAACTTAACCAACGTGGATCGTGCTGTTGTGAGACAATGGCTACAGGACAAGTCGACTGATGGTCACGATCAGTCGACTGATGGCCGCGAAATCATCTTGATGCAGGTTATAAATGGAGCTCAAGAGGGAGGATTTCGTAAAGACTTTTGTGAAGCTATTGGAGGGAAATTGTTATTGCATTCCAGACCTTCAAGAACCATATAAAGCAAGCAACAAGAAAGTGATCAAAGCAATTGTGTAAAAGTTCTCTTTTGTATTGTCTTTGTATTTCATATTACTTGTTGTAATAGCTTGTACGAGGTTTCTCCACCTCCGATGTGTTGTCGAGAAGGAGTGGTTTAGTTAGTGTCGTGCGTATAATTAGAGCTCGGTGAGCTCGCCCGTGGAGTAGGAACCATTTGGTTCCGAACCACATATATCTTGTGTATTGTTGTGTGCTTGCAATGTTGTTATCATTATTATTGTTATTTCCACTTCGCTAACGACAATCATAGACGAGCACGCAAGAAGAATGATCGTATTCCACCATACGACGATCGAGGGCTATTCACCCCCCTCTAGCCGACCACCATCGACCCTACATGCTCAACCTGATCTTTCTGCATTGCTACCGTGACAAGAATCTGGGCACCTTCTAGAACACACAACGAATAGTGCATCCATCTTCTACCTCCATTACTGGTAGTGGTGCTTCTGTGTCCATTGCAATCGTCCAAGATTTCTATTCCATGCCTCATCCTCACCTTCCCCGGGTTACAGCTGCGGACGATTTGAACACTATGACAAAGGCAGTAAAATTTATTATCTTTGTAAAAGCTTTTTCATTATTGCTTATTCTTATTGCATAAGATTTCTATAAATCAGAATCTTTAAGAGGTTTCTCCACCCTCGCTTAGCTTTGAATAGGAGAAAGATAGTGGTAGGCCTTGGACTAGCGACTCTAGGAGAGTCTGAACCAAGTAAAATCGACTGCGTTATTTGGTTGCTTTATACTTGTTCCTGTGCATTTTTCTTTCGGTGATATTTTATGCATCTGTTCAGATTTGTCAGATTTCCTTTGACTAAATTTAGTTAAGTAATGTTTTCTGTGTCACTGCTCGTATTTTATAGAACATTAATATTTCGCTACATTTATTTTTAATTTGGGTTACCCCCCCCCCCCCCCTCTTGCATACACTGATCCTTTCAAGTGGTATCAGAGCTAGGGCTCTAATTTCCTGATTTAACCACCCTAGAGTCATAACCATGCAAGAGGGTTACAGTACAAACCGACCTCCATTTTTCGATGGAGCAAATTTCCAATATTGAAAAAGTCGGATGGACTATTATCTCATGGGAGATAGAAATGTGGTTCAACATCACGGAGGGCTTCACTACTCTTGTAGATGATGATGGTAAAGTCTTAGGATCTGCTCTTTGGACAATTGAGCAAAAGTGTAAGGCACAAGCTAATGCTAAAGCTACTGTGACATTACAGTGTGGCTTGGCAAAGGAACAACTTAATAAAGTTGGTCCTTTCAACAGTGCGCAAGACCTATGGAATAAGTTGCTTGAGCTGCACGAGGGTACCAGAGACTCTCATATAGCCAAGGGAGACTTGTTTCTAAGCCAACTCCAGAATTTCACTATGAAGGACACTGAGATTGTCAGTGAGCTTCATGGGAGATTCAAGGAGTTGTTGAATAGTCTCCACTCTATTGGAGAGAGTGTTGAGAATCGAGATTTAATCAGATATGTACTCAAATCATTTCCTAGAAATGTCCTATGGTCATCCATGGTGGATGCCTATAAGGTATCAAGGGACTTATCAACTGTTAAAATAGATGAATTGTTTTGTGAAATGGAATTACATGAACAGGCTAATAAAGGTCAAAATGATAAGGGTATGGCTTTTCTTGCAGATGATCAAAGCAAGGAGGGAAAGAAAAAGGAGAAGGAGTTGTCTTCATCCTCAGGCACGAAATCAGATGGAGATGATGAGTCCTCCTCCAGTGAGATGGCCAAATTTGTGAGGAATATGATGAGGAGAAGAAGGAGATTCAGCAAAAAGAAAGGTAAGCAAGTTGATAATGGAATTGATAAATCTAATGTAGTGTGTTATGAATGCAGCGAGAAAGGACACTTCAGAAATGAATGTCCTCGTCTCAAGAAGGAAGAAAAGAGGATAAGACGAAAGGCATTGAGAGCCACATGGGATGAGTCTTCATCCGGATCATCGAAAGAAGACAAAGAAGACAAGGATGGATGACACACTGCTCTGATGGCGCTCAAGGACTCCAGAACAGATTCAAACTCGGAGGCAGTATTATCATCGACGGATGATGATCAGGTAAATTCGGAACTTAGAGATTGTTATAAAACCATTGCGTATTTAACTGACATGCTAGATAAATCTAAATGTAGAATAAAAACCTTAAAATTTGAATTAGAACATTTTAAAAATCTTAAGGAGCATGTGGTAGAATCTAGTGATGATACCTCCAAATTTGATAAAATTAAGGATGAAAATAGAATTTGAAAGCACAGGTGAATGATCTCAAGTGCACTCTTGAGAAGTTCAGCTCTAGCTCTCAAACGTTGAATATGATGCTATAATCTCAGCAAGATGTTTACAACAAAGCTAGAATAGGTTATAGACCTAAGCACCAAGAACATAACTTTATTTCTTTAGTTACTAGAATTCCTGGTAGGAAGAAAACAACTAAGGCATGGATTCCTAGGAAATATATTTTGGAAGCTAATGGACCCAATATATGGGTTCCAAAATCTTTTATCTTTTGTGTCTAGTAGGCATCAGTTAAGGGGGAGTGTCCATCTGTTAGTGAAAGCCCTAGAGCCAATCATGTGATGATTGTTGTATGGACTTTATTGTATCATATTCCTATTTATAAAGGCATGGTTATTATATTTACTTGTATTGGTGCCAAATAACTAAATATAATAATGTCCTTGAGTAGTAGGTTCTTATCTATATCAATCGATTGGTTGAATCGATAATGAGATGATATAGAGAACACTACTCTTAATCATTCCTAGTCGAGTACTAACATTCAGGGACAATGTTAATGCGTAGAGACTAGCATGTAGGTCATCAAGATGACTTGATCTCACAAGTCATGGATATGAGATATCAAGTTGACACATGGGTATGCATTGGAGAATGTATACTGAATGACCCGCCATGAGAAAGTATTATGGATCGTTATATGAGTGTCATATACTTTCTCATGTGGCTATTAGTATGACTATTAGTCCTTAGACCTGAAGTCACCATGGTTCCCTACATAAGGAGTTGCATACTTTGGCTTTTGAGCCGACGTCAGTGGACTATAAAGGCGATTCGGGTATGTAACAAATTATGCGAGGGATGTGAGTGATGTAGATGGGATCTATCCCTCCTATATGACGGGGTGACATCGATATTCTTGATAGAGTGAGACCACGAAGTGCATGGCCATGCCCAAATGAGTCAATATGAGATATTGAGCTCATTTGATTAGAGTGAGTCTACTTGGAGATCAAGATTTAGATTGTACCGAGGATGACACGGTCTATGCCTCGATTGGTCAATCTAGATGTCAAGGATAGAGGGACATTGTCACATATTGTGAGAGTCACAATTAGTAGTCACAAAGGTGATGTTGGAGCTCAACATCCTTGTAACTTGGGTAGCAATGATGTGTTGCTAGATACCGCTCATTGCTTATGTTCCTAAATCGGTTTAGGGACATTGCCAACGTTACAAGAACCTATAGGGTCACACACATAAGAGCAATTAGATGGAGATTAGGTTCATATGATGAACCATGAGGATTAGGTTCATGGGATGAACCAAATTGGATTAAGAGTAATCCAAATTAGACTAATTGAGTTAGACTCAAGTTGATTCAAGTGTTGAATGAGTCTAATTTAGATTTGATTAATCAAATCAATTTAAATTAAATGAATAGAGATTCATTAAATTAAATTGACTTGAATCAAATGGTTGGATTTGATCAACCATGGGAGATATGAGGTCAAGTTTGACTTGACTTGAGAGGGAAGATGAAAGGTCAAGTTTGACTTGACCAAATGCCATGTCATGATGATGACTTGGCATGGCCGGCCAATGATGATGTTCCACATCATCATGGACACATCATGGGGTGCCACCTCATGAGAGACCAAGAGCCATTGGCTCTTGGAGTTACATGCATGCATGTAACCCCTTATAGTGGGTTATGGATGATGTGAAGTTAAGTTGTGTAACTTCATCTTCTTCCTCTCCTCTCTTCCCTCAAGCTCTCTCTTCCTCATCTAGCCATGAACGTCCAAGGGTGCTAGCACACTCTAGGATGCTTTCTCCACCTATTGCTTGTGTGGATACCGATAGAGGAGTGCACTTGACACTCTCGAGTTCGGCGAACCTTTTGAATGGCCGGGATAAGCGAAGGGCGTCGCTACGAGGGTAACACTCTTACCTTCTAAATCTAAGGTAGATCTAGGGTTTTATATAAACACATACATGTTTTGTTTTAATACATCTTCGCACGGATCAGTGGCGGCTTCAGGTTTCACTTGGCAGCGGTTTTGCGGCTCGGAAAATCCCAACAGTGGTATCGAGCCACGTCGAAGCATGTATGTGTTTCGTTTTGTTGTTTTTATATTAGATATAAAATTACAGATTTATATGTTTCTGTAAATTTTCTTATTTTATAGAATTTTTGGGTATTTTTCTCGTAGAGTCGAAGCAACAGTGTTGGGACACTCGTGAAGGCTTCAAACCGTCGAGAAAAACTCTCGAATCGTGAGTTCTCGCTTTAGGTTTTGGGACAGCGACTTAAGTCGCTGTAAGATCATTGTAGGGACACTCGCAAAGTTTATTTTGCGAGTAGGGCGCTGCCCTATCCCGAAAGGGGCCATGTCCCTTGATCGCGCGAAACCGCTTAAGCGGGACCGTTACGAGAGGTTGACTCATAAATTTGAAATAAATTAGGAAAAATTATAGAAATTTCTGTAAAAATACATAATTTAGAATTATGTATAATTCTGTGATTGATTATCATGGCCCAATAACCCAATTGATTGGATTAAGTGTGTTGTAATTCATAATACGGCTGCGTGCGTTTGTGGTTGTGCGTGTTGTAAAGTGTTTGCGACTGCTGCGCGTCGCACCTATTCTTTTAATATTCTAGTTATAAATAGTTTTAGACTCGAATGTAACTCGAGTTTTGTATTTGTAATGTACAAAAATGGAGCGGTGGAAAGTCCACTTGAAGACGAGCTTACGAGAAGGGTGACAACGACACATGGCGGTCAAAGGAAGCGCTTGGAGAAGCCGCTAGCCTTAGGTTGACCGTCCGATCTTCTCATTGGCTTGAGAAGATCGTAGTAGGGCCATGACTATATCACATTTAATGATATATATATATATGTATATTTAATTGATTTTGCTTGTATGTATGTGATACATGCTAGTAGAAACATGTTTGTATGTATATGATGCATGCTAGGTTAATTTTCTTGTATGTATATGATGCATGCTAGAATAATTAATGTATGTATATGATGCATGCTAATATAGGATAATAAAGGCCTAAATGCGTATAAGATACACATTACGATTAGATTAGATCATAATCGAATCAACTCGAAAATGCCTAACGAGCCTTGATACCCATCACTACCTCGATCATTTGTCGTTGTTGAATGCGCAGCGAGCAACGCATATTATCTTGGTAGGGTGCGGAGGGACAATCTTTGTACCGCCTATCACGACTCGGGTTAGAGTAAGCTCAATTAGATTGAGCAAAACTAGTTAACTCAATTGGATCGAGTAGAACTATAGGCATATTCCAATCGTTGGAAAGATAGGTTAAGATCGCATTTACACTAAATCTTGGGCGATTTAGCCAAAGCTAACTCAAGGTCTTTTGTAAATGTGGGTCTTAATCCTATAAACAAGAGTTGCATAGAGATGTAATCGGTAATGTGTTACCCACCGATCGTACTAAGTCTTGGGCGATTTAGCCAAAGCTAACTCAAGGCTTAGTATGATGTGGATCTTGTCCAGCAAGAATTATAGCTAGTTTGTATGAATCTAGTAAAAGTGGTTTGACCACATCCATAACTCGATTCTACAAAATTCCTATAATTTAGTGGGAGCATCATTTGATTAAAGGCCTAATTAAATGATAAAAGGAATATGATATTAATCCTCTACATTGTATGTTGTAGATTACTATGTCAACAAACACGAACACTCTCTCTGCGATCTCGCCCAGGAAGGACAAGCTCGATGGAGCAAATTTCTGGTGATGCGGGAACTTGAGAATTGTATTCTCACCCAAGAAAGGAAGTATGCGTCCTGGGCGGCCCATTCGGAGGCACCTCCTGCCAATGCCTCACGGTGACAAAGATGCTTACAAGCATCAAGATGATGCATTAGATGTGTCATGTCTAATGCTCGCGACCATGAACTCTGAGCTTCAGAAGCAACACGAGTTCATGAATGCTTATGATATGGTTGGACATCTTCGTCAACTATATCAAGGACAAGCTAGGCATGAGAGATATGAAGTCTCTAAGGCATTATTTGGGTCCAAAATGCAAGACGGGACTCCCGTAGGTACATATGTACTCAAAATGATTGGTGCGTAGAAAACCTATAAAGGGGATTCCCACTTGGCCAAGAGTCAGCTGACCTAATCTTGCAATCTTTGCCAGAGCCTTGATCAATTTGTCATGAATTATAACATGAATGAAATTGATAAGCCATTACCTGAAATGCTCAGCATGTTGAGAACTGCAGAGCTTAACCTTAAGAAGGGTAAATCTGACACCATTTTGATGGTGCAAAAGAAGAAAGGCAAGGGCAAGCCTAAAGGTAAGGGAAAGTCCCAAGCCAAGGGCAAAGGCAAAGAACTTAAACCCAAAGGAGGGATAGCAAGGAAGGGCTTGCTTCTTTGAGGAAGCAGGACCTTTGGGCGTAAGCTATGAGGCATACGGAAGATCTTAAGAAGAAGAAGTGAGACTTCTACTTGGTATAAATGTTATAGAAGTCAATCTATCTATTTCTTCATCATGGGTATTAGATCTGGGATGTGCATCTCACATTTGTACCAATGTGCGGTTTGAGAAATAGCAAGGCATTGACAAAGGCGAGGTGGACCTACGAGTAGGCAATGGAGCAAGGGTTCTTTCTTTGTTCTTTGTAGGAACTTATGATCTATCTCGCCCTCCAGGCTTGTATTAGAATTAGATGAATGTTGTTATGTGCCTTAACTAAGAACATCATTTCAGTTTCTTGTTTGGACAAGAAAGGATTTTCATTTATAATAAAGAACAAATGTTGTTGGTTTATTTAAATGATATGTTCTATTGTAGTGCACCTCTAATGAGCGGACTCTACTTTCTAGACTTAGAGAGCCCTATCTATAACATAAGTACCAAGAGGTTCAAGTCAGATGAGTTAGAACGAGCCTATCTCTGGCATTGTCGCTTAGGTCACATAAATGAGAGTCCTTATCTCGGCTCCATAAGGATGGGTGCTAGACTCATTTGATTTTGAATCATATGAGACATGCGAGTCTTGCCTTTTAGGCAAGATGACCAAGACTCCCTTTAGTGGACATAGCGAAGAAGCAGATTTGTTAGGACTTATACATAGTGATGTATGTGGTCCTTTGATATTCTTGCTAGAGGTGATTCTGGTACTTCATTACATTCTTGATGACTTGTAGATATGGTTATGTGTATCTTATGACACATAAATCGAATCCTTTGAAAAGTTCAAGAATTCAAGAATGAAGTACAAAACCGACTTGGCAAGAGTATTAAGATACTTGATCGGATCGAGGTGGTGAATACCTTAGCCATGAGTTTCGTGACTATCTAGGCTGAGTGTGGGATTCTATCCCAACTCACTCCTCTGGAACACCACGGTGGAATGGTGTATCAGAAAGGAGGAATCGTACCCTATTGGATATGATGCGATCTATGATGAGTCACCACAGATCTTCCTATATCCTTTTGGGGATATGCTCTGAACACGACCTTTACCCTTAGCAGTGTACCATCGGATGTGATAAAGACACATTATACGATATGGACAGGGAAAATCCCAAGATGTCTTTTATGAGGATTTGGGGTTGTGAGGCTTACGATCGACGCCAAGTCTCGCATAAACCGGGACCCAACCGATAGGTGCTATTTTGTTGGATATCCCAAGGAAACAAAGGGATATTATTTACATTCCCAACAAGACAAAGTGTTTGTGGCAAGACTGGGTTTTTCTAGAAAGGGATTTTGTTTCTAGAAAACTAGTGGGAGTACCTTCGATCTTGAAGAAATTCAAGATAAGGACCATAGCATCGAGGCCTTGATGGAGGTTGAACAGAACCACAAAGTGTTGTGGGTGATGAGGTTGTTGCACAAAGAGTTGTGGAACAACCACTGCTCAAGTAGACCTACCTCTTCGCAGTCCGATAGGGTACGCGTCACCGAGAGATACTCATTTCTCTTGTCGACCATGATGACGTTATGCTCATTGAGAATGAGCCTACCTCCTATCAGGAAGCTGTGATGAGCCCAGATTCTGAGAAATGGCTAGACGCCATGAGATCCGAGATGGAATCCATGTACACTAACCAAGTATGGACTTTGGTTGATCCACCTGAAGGGGTCAAACCCATTGGGTGTAAGTGGGTCTTTAGGAGAAAGACCGACATGGATGGACTTACGCATACCTATAAGGGCCGATTGGTGGCTAAAGGTTTCAAGCAAATTCATGGTATTGACTATGATGAAACCTTTCTCCAAAGGGCGATGTTTAAGTCCATTCGGATCTTGCTTGCTATTGCAAAGATACCACGATTATGAGATCTGGAAGATGGATGTCAAAACCGCATTTCTGAATGGAAACTTACTCGAGGATGTGTACATGACACAACCTAAGGGTTTTGTAGATCCACAGCATACTGGGAAGGTATGCAAGCTGCAAAGGTCCATTTATGGGCTAAAGCAAGCTTCTGAGTCGGAATCTTCGATTCGATGATGCGATCAAACATTGGTTTCATCAAGAATGAAGATGAACCCCGTGTCTACAAGAGGGTTAATGGGAACACATTGTGTTCCTTGTATTGTATGTGGATGACATACTACTCATTGGGAATGACATCCTTCGCTACACCTGTGAAGACTTGGTCGGGACGTGCTTCTCAATGAAGGACTTAGGTGAAGCACCAGATTCTAGGCATCAAAGATCTATAGAGATAGATCTAAGAGATTGCTTGGCCTAAGTCGAGTACATACATCGACACGGTATTACTTGGTTTGCCATGAATTCCAAGAAAGGACTTCTCGATGTCACATGGTGTGAGTCTTTCAAGACTCAAAGTCCCTCTTCTAGAGAGGAGAGAGACCGCATGGATAAGATCCCTTACGATTATAGGATCTATCATGTACGCCATGCATGTACTCACTCCGATGTCTCGTATGCTTTGAGCATGACGTAGATACCAATGATCCGTGAGCATCATCGATAGCCAAGAATATTCTTAAGTACTTGAGAAGGACTAAAGAATATTTCTTGATATTTGGAGGCGATGAGGAGCTAGTCAGAAAGGGTTACAAATGATGCACTTCCAAACCGACCAGATGATTATAGATCGCAATGTGGTTCGTGTTTTGCTTGAATGGTGGCACTGTGAGCTAGAAGAGTTCGAAGCAGATGACATATTGTCGATTCTACAACAGAGGCCAATATATCGGTGCTTCCATCTCATTCGAGAGATTATCGACAGAGGAGATGTGAAGATTTGGCAGAGTACCCACAGAGGCTAACATCGCATCCTCACCAAGGCTTTGGCACGTAAAAAGCATGATGGTCACACTAGGTCATTGGGTATTAGATACTACGGTGATTGGCACTAGTGCTAGTGGGAGATTGTTAGTGAAAGCCCTAGAGCCAATCATGTGATGAGTGTTGTATGGACTTTATTGTATCATATTCCTATTTATAAAGGCATGGTTATTATATTTACTTGTATTGGTGCCAAATAACTAAATATAATAATGTCCTTGAGTAGTAGGTTCTTATCTATATCAATCTATTGGTTGAATCGATAATGAGATGATATAGAGAACACTACTCTTAATCATTCCTAGTCGAGTATTAACATTCAGGGACAATGTTAATGCATAGAGACTAGCATGTAGGTCAACAAGATGACTTGATCTCACAAGTCATGGATATGAGATATCAAGTTGACACATGGGTATGCATTGGAGAATGTATACTGAATGACCCGCCATGAGAAAGTATTATGGATCGTTATATGAGTGTCATATACTTTCTCATGTGGCTATTAGTATGACTATTAGTCCTTAGACCTGAAGTCACCATGGTTCCCTACATAAGGAGTTGCATACTTTGGCTTCGTCAAACGTCACCCGTAAATGGGTGGACTATAAAGCCGATTACTGGGTATGTAACAAATTATGCGGAGGGATGTGAGTGATGTAGATGGGATCTATCCCTCATATATGCGGGGTGACATCGATATTCTTGATAGAGTGAGACCACGAAGTGCATGGCCATGCCCAAATGAGTCAATATGAGATATTGAGCTCATTTGATTAGAGTGAGTCTACTTGGAGATCAAGATTTAGATTGTACCGAGGATGACACGGTCTATGCCTCGATTGGTCAATCTAGATGTCAAGGATAGAGGGACATTGTCACATATTGTGAGAGTCACAATTAGTAGTCACAAAGGTGATGTTGAGCTCAACATTCTTGTAACTTGGGTAGCAATGATGTGTTGCTAGATACCGCTCATTGCTTATGTTCCTAAATCGGTTTAGGGACATTGCCAGCGTTACAAGAACCTATAGTCACACACATAAGAGCAATTAGATGGAGATTAGGTTCATATGATGAACCATGAGGATTAGGTTCATGGGATGAACCAAATTGGATTAAGAGTAATCCAAATTAGACTAATTGAGTTAGACTCAAGTTGATTCAAGTGTTGAATGAGTCTAATTTAGATTTGATTAATCAAATCAATTTAAATTAAATGAATAGAGATTCATTAAATTAAATTGACTTGAATCAAATGGTTGGATTTGATCAACTATGGGAGATATGAGGTCAAGTTTGACTTGACTTGAGAGGGAAGATGAAAGGTCAAGTTTGACTTGACCAAATGCCATGTCATGATGATGACTTGGCATGGCCGGCCAATGATGATGTTCCACATCATCATGGACACATCATGGGGTGCCACCTCATAAGGGAGACCAAGAGCCATTGGCTCTTGGAGTTACATGCATGCATGTAACCCCCTTATAGTGGGTTATGGATGATGTGAAGTTAAGTTGTGTAACTTCATCTTCTTCCTCTCCTCTCTTCCCTCAAGCTCTCTCTTCCTCATCTAGCCATGAACGTCCAAGGGGTGCTAGCACACTCTAGGATGCTTTTCTCCACCTATTGCTTGTGTGGATACCGATAGAGGAGTGTACACTTGACACTCTCGAGTTCCGGCGAACCTTTTGGACGAGCGGGATAAGCGAAGGGCGTCGCTACGAGGGTAACACTCTTACCTTCTAAATCTAAGGTAGATCTAGGGTTTTTATATAAACACATACATGTTTTGTTTTAATACATCTTCGCACGGATCCGTGGCCTGGGCTTCCGAGGTTTCCGCAACGCAAAAAGCGGTTTTTGCGGCTCGGAAAATCCCAACACCATCAATCTAGTTTGTAGACAATGGATGCTCCAAACACATGACTGGCAACATATCACTATTTTCCATGCTGGAAAATAAAAGTAGAGGTGCCATTTCGTTTGGCAATAGTGGCAAATTAAAAGTTATAGGAATAGGAGATATTTATGTTTCAGAGTTTTTTATGATTAGGAATGTTTTGTTAGTCAAGAATATGTCATTTAACTTGTTAAGTGTGAGTCAGTTGTGTGATACTGGATATAGGGTTAAGTTTAATTCAACTCAATGTCTAGTAAAGCACAACAGCTCAGATATTACCATGTTAGTAGGAATTCGAAAGGAAAACATATATCAAGTGTATTTTGAAAATACTACTCATCTATCTGCCAAGTGTCTTGTATCTAGAATAGATGAATCCTGGCTATGACACAGATGGCTCGCACACATCAATTTGAAGAACATAAGAAAACTAGCTGGAAAAGAGTTGGTCAAGGGGATGCCAATGCTAAAGTTTCAAAAAGACAGGTTATGTGATGCCTATCAAAAAGGTAAGCAAAAGAGGGCATCACACATTGAATCTGATGATGAAAAGTCTAAGTCACAAGGGTCATTACTTGAAGATGTATCAAACGACCAAATACTTGAAACATCTCAAGCACCAAGATTCAATAGGACAAGCGTCAGTCATCCCCATGATCAGATTATTGGGGAACTTCAATAAGGGGTGAAGACCAGATCATCCTTTAGGAATGAAGGGGTTGAAGTTGCACTAATCTCAGAATTTGAACCCAAAGTAGTAGAAGAAGATTTGTTTGATCTTGATTGGATTTTAGCAATGCAAGATGAACTAGGGCAATTCAAAAGAACCAAGTATGGGACTTAGTTCCTAGACCGGAAGAAGTCTCCATAATTGGTACAAAATGGGTGTTTAGAAACAAAATGAATCATAAGGGAGAAATCATAAGAAACAAAGCAAGGTTAGTTGCCAAAGGCTATAACCAAATTGAAGGATTAGATTATGAAGAGACGTATGCCCCAGTAGCACATTTAGAGTCCATAAGGCTTATGCTAGCATTCACTGCATATAAAGGCTTCAAACTATATCAAATGGATGTGAAGTCTGCCTTCTTAAATGGGGTAATTAAGGAAGAAGTGTACGTTGAACAACCACCGGGGTTTGAAAGTATAAACTTTCCAGACCATGTGTTTAAATTGAAAAAAGCCCCTTATGGGCTAAAGCAAGCACCTCGTGCTTGGTACGAAAGGCTGTCCACATTTCTATTAGAGAAAGGGTAAAAGAGAGGTCAGATAAATCCTACACTATTTCTTAGAAGAGATGGTGAAAATATTTTTGTAGCCCAGGTTTACGTCGATGACATAATCTGTGGCTCAAACAATAAGGACTATTTGAACGAGTTTATAGGGCACATGGAGAGCGAGTTTGAGATGAGTCTTATGAGAGAACTCACATTCTTCCTCGGACTTGATATAAAATAGACAAAGGAAGGTATATATGTCCATCACCTAGGTATGCCATGAATCTGCTGAAGAAATTCAATATGCATAATTCAAAGGAGATATCCACTCATATGACACAAAGCACAAATCTAGGAAATGATTATGGAGGAAAATTAGTGGATCTAAAATATTATAGGAGCATGATTGGTAGTTTAATGTATCTCACAATGAGTCACCTGATATTTTATATATTGTGGGGGTATGTGCTAGATATCAATCATGTGCCAAAGAGTCTCACCTAAGTGTTGTAAAAAGGATAATGAGATATCTTAAAGGCACTATTAAGGTTGGGTTATGGTATCCTCGTAATGAATCATTTGATTTAGTTGGCTATACTGACTCTGACTATGTTGGTTGCAAGTTAGATAGAGAGAGCACAAGTGGAGGATGTCAGTTCTTAGGTTCTTCGCTAGTGAGTTGGTCGAGTCAAAAGCAACTTTGTGTTGCTCTCTCCACCACTGAGGCTGAGTATATCGCCATGGGGGAGAGTGTATTACAACTGTTGTGGATGACTCACACGCTGGAGGACTATGGTTTGTCATACAAAAATGTACAAGTGTTGTGTGATAACATGAGCACTATCAATTTGACAAAGAACCCTATCCACCACTCTAGAACGAAACATATTGAAGTGAGACATCACTTCATTAGAGATCATGTAGCTAGGGGAGATATTGCACTCAATTATGTTGAGTCCAAGTCAAATCTAGCAGATATCTTCACTAAACCCCTTCCAGAAAAAGAATTTAGCCACCTAAGAAGGGAATTAGGCATGTGTGTCACTGAGTAAAGAATTAGAATCTCTCCATGATCATAAGGACTAATTCACCATAACAAGAACAAATTATGGAAATCAAGGGAACCTTGGGAAGCATCTCACACAAACTATAAGGTGAACAAAACTGTTTTTGTATTTCTAGTTGGTGGGGGTAAGATGTTTAGGCATAACCAACTTACCCAAAATGTTCATTGCATCCCTTGGGGAAGTTGGTTATCGAGACAGTGATCATTAATTTGACCAATTATGGGGAAGACCTTTGCATAATTCATGTGCATTTGGTCCGAAGATCATAATTGGACATTCCAACCAAGTAAAATTGGTTGGATCACTTAAGACAAATGCAAATCTAATATTAGTGTCTTAAATCACTTTAAAAAAATACTATCCTCACTGTGGTCAATCACGTATTGGTGTATGGATCACCTTTGAAGCTAGTGATACAACTGGAATGAGGCTCAAGAAAGGCTCAATTTTCAGATTTTCGGAAATCATATCAATCCATGGAATTATTAGGTTGTGTATTTTTCACAGATTTTTCTGTGGAAGAACATGACTTTCAAATTTTGTATGCAAAATTTCAAGATTTTTTGAAATCTCTAGAATTAGATAGGAATTTCTGAAATTTGTCTGAAAAATTGAGCAAATCAATTATCAGGAACCAATCGAAGCAGCGCCTCGACTGCTTATAGCTTAAGACACGAGTTTGCTCTCGACCAGGAGTTCGACCACACTTCTAGTCGAGGCATTGACTCGACTGGCACCCTCGGTTGCAGCCACCAACGAACAGAATCGAGGCGTGCTAGACCAGCGCCTCGACTGGACATTTTGAAAAAGGCACAGAATCGAGGTGCACTCGACCAATGCCTCGATTGAACAAATAAACGAAGGCTCAGAATCGAGGTATACGCGACCCATGCCTCGACTGCTTTATCAGTCAAGGCGTTTAACTTATCGCCTCGACTGATGAAAACAGATTTATATAAGGAAATCCTTCTCCGCGTTCGACTCATCCGTGAGCTTTCCTCTGCTTCCGTCGCTTTCGCCGTCGCCGCTAAGACTCCGATAAACTTCCGACTCCTACCACACCAACCCTACTTCTCTAGGACCCAAGCCAAGCTAGGGTAAGTCCTTATGCATCTATCTCCATCTCTAGGTTAGCATACTAACCCTAACTCCGCCGACATTGATAGCTAGGGTTTGCCGGATCCTTTCTCCTCGCCGGAAAAGTCCGTTTTTGACAGAAGGGGCTCCAACCTAAGGTCTCATCAGCTCGAAATTACTTGGACAAGGAGCAATGGCACCCAAGTATAACCCTTCTTCTTCCTTCACTTTACTTTCACGATTATTATTCAACGATTGATTACTAATTAGTATTTATCCGTATCATTCATCATACCATATCATATCACATTCATTCTATAATTTTTGCATATAATTTTTGCATATTTTTACAAAAACAAAAACAATCTGACATTAGTAGGAGGGAAACATCAAGGGAAAATCCCTCTACGGATCCTCGATCCCCCTCCAAATTACATCAGCATACATACAGGACCTATAAATTCCAAAAGATGCCTACACGCTCTTTAGATAAAGATTTTTTCAACGAGTTTGCTCCAGCAGTAATGGGTGTAATTGATTATTATCAGCTCAGTAAGCTAGTCTACTGCGATCACGATATTATTGTAGACTTAGTTTCTAAGTTTTAAAATAATCAACAACCTACTGGAGTTCGACTCATCTACAGGAGTAGAGTAGAAAGATCAAACATATCATTCACTCCCGATATCCTTAGAGCATTTATAGGTTGTAGATAGTTAGCATCAACCTTAGAATTCTATTCAAGCATCCAAGAACCTATTGATGGGATCTCTCTCAATGACATTCATGAATAATTTTTTAGGAGACCAAGACAACCTGGTGTCAACCTAGCTCTAGCCCTGGCATTAGTTGCCCCCGACAATGTCCTATATAAGGTCATTGTAGGTTGCATTCTTCCGATAGTCATGAGGGGGCAAGCTAAGGTGCAACCACATCATTTACTAGCTCTTCATTTCCTCAAGAATCATCTAGACTTCAATATTGCATTAAATATGTTTCTCTGCATTGTCCATTTTACGGTCCCAGTCCAAAAGAAAATTTACATGCCTTTTGGACATATCATTACATCTTGGTTAGAGGGAATAGGCATAAACACTACCAGGTGCAAGGTCGTGCAGATGACAGATTTTGATTTCATCAAATGGAGAAACTTTGCCTTGACCAGCATGGTTCAAGGCAGAGAGACTGTGTGATGGGCTGATGGATGCCAAGCTAGTGAGAAATGGGATATGGGGGCACAAGATGAAGAAGAAGAAGAAGAAGAACGTCTAGCTCTAGCTGACGAGCCCTATGAGTTCGTATCCGAGCAGCTTGATAGCCTACGTCGTGATTATGCTGAGTTCACAGAGACCATGGACACATGGCTCTTGGATCTAGAGATTTCCATAGATACGTATTTCTCGGAAGTCACAAACCGACAAACATAAATTCTGGATTAATAGGCTGAAATGATTAGACTCCTACGCTCCTTAACAACTGACTCGTCGGGCCCCTCATCACCAGCTTTTTAGTTTTGATAGTCCTTTGATAGGAATTGTAGTAAAACTAAATTTGAAAAATTCTGGAAGTATTCGTATACTTAGATACTTGGTTGTAAAAATACACTTGTTTGTATTCAGGATGGATAGTTGTTTTTGTAACAATGCATATGATTGTAGTTTCATTTGTTTTTTTATTGATTATTGTGATTGTCATATAAGGTTTCTTGTTTACATGTATTGTAACAGGTTTCATAAACCCATGTTTAGGGAAAACTCTACCAAAATTTTCTCTGGAAGTCATTACATATTGCTTTCATTACGTGTTACTGATATGCATTATTGGTATGGATAACTGAGAGTAAGGATTCAAGGGGAGGATACTTTAATCCTTGTTGGGTTATTGTATTCCTCATACTCTCAGTACCCCTATGATCCCTTTTAGGTGTTTGCCAAAGGGGGAGGAGAATATGTTTATAGTTTAGGTTTTTCATTCCCTATTTTATCAATTTCTTATTTTATTCTTGTTTTATCAGGCTTAATGCTCATTCATTCTATTACTTCTACTTGATTCACATGCTTAATGCTCATTTATTCTGTTACTGCTACTTGATTTGGTTTGATTGTAACTTAAACCTAAAAAGGGTAACCTAAAACTTAAACGGGTTATCAAACATCAAAAAGAGGGAGACTATTGGAGTTGATGCTCTAAACTATGTTTTAGTGTTTGACAAGCGTTTAAGTAAACAAAGGTTTAATTATCTAGGCAAGTGAGAAATCCAAGGGTGGACCTTGGTGAAAAGTCCAAGATGGTTAATTCCTTGGCAACTGGAAAAATCCAAGGGTGGACGTTGGTGAAAAGTCCAAGATGGGCAATTCCTTGGCAGATGAGAAATCCAAGGGTGTACCTTGGTGAAAAGTCCAAGATGGGTAATTCCTTGGCAGATGAGAAATCCAAGGGTGTACCTTAGTGAAAAGTCCGAAAAGGGAAATTCCTTGATAGGTAGAAATTCCTTGCGAAAGCGACAAGGTGAAAAGTCCAAGAATGGTCGGAGGCCGGAGTATTGGCAAGTAAAGGGTCTCTGGGTAGAGTCTTTACTAGGCATGTTTCAGTCTTAGAGTTGACTGAAACAATGGGTCATAAGGACAATAATGAGTTGACACCTCAACTATTGCCCTTACTGCATTCATCGGTTCAAAAATTTGCCAACAACCAGGAACAGTCGAGCCAGCACCTCGACCGACACTTTGTCTGAGGCAATCGAGGCGGCTCCTCAACTGGCCTCTGGCGGCAGATCCTGACTCGGCCAAGACTTTGGTTGATTGAGGTGGCACCTCGACCGTCATCGGCAACCGGGGACGTAGTGAGTGAGCCGACTAGCGCCTCGATCGTCGACAAGATGACGAGGAGCTTCGATGCGCCTGCGCAAAGAGGAAGTCTCGACATTTAACCTGAGAAGTCAAGCTAGCTCCTCGACTAGAATTCGGAAACAATGCTCAGACTCAAGGCGCGCTCCACTGCCGCCTTGGCTGGTGGGATTAAGAGTCACGATTTCAACGAGAAATCTTCTCGGTTTTGATGCGTGGATGAGCTCAAATGCTAAGAATTCAAATTCTAACAAGTGAGCAAGGTTCTCGCTGAGGAAATGGGCTTCCAGGCTTACATGGTCAATCAAGAGAAAGAGTTGGATGGGCAGAGACCTATAAGGCTCACACATCAAAGTGCTAACCAAACGAATCTCTCTATGCTCAAACACTGTGATACTGCTGGGACTCATCTTCATCCTTGGGTTTTCTTCTTCCATTACAAGAGAGGAATTTTTCTCTCTGTGCTTTCAGCTTCCATCACCCCTGTGCTCAACCTGATCTTTCTGCGCTGCTACCATGACAAGAATCTGGGCCACTTCCTGAACACACAACGAATAGAGCATCCATCTTCTGCCTCCATTACTACAAGTGGTTCTTCTGCATCCATTGCAATCGTCCAAGATTTTTGTTCCATGCCTCATCCTTGCCTTCCCGGGGTTACAGCTACAGACTATTTGATCACGACGATGAAGGCAGTAAAATTTATTATCTCTGTAAAAGCTTCTTCATTATTGCTTATTCTTATTGCATAAGATTTCTGTAAACTGTAAAGTTTTAAGAGGTTTCTCCACCCTCGAAGGTTAGCTTCAAAAAGGAGAAAGATAGTGGTAGCTCTTGGACTAGCAACTCTAGGAGAGAGCTGTGAACCAAGTAAAATTGACTGAGTCATTTGATTGCTTTATACTTTTTCCTGTGCATTTTTCTTTCGATGTAATTTTATACATCTGTTCGGATTTGTCAGATTTCCTTTGACTAAATTTAGTTAAGTACTATTTTCCATGTCGCTGCTCGTCTTTTATAGATGATTAATATTCTGCTACATTTATTTTTAATTTGGGTTACCCACCCCCCCCCTTCTTCATACACCGATCCTTTCACTTAGATGTCAAAAGAAACTAAAGCTGGTAGAAGAATAAAGCAAAATGTAGGTCTCCCCCAGATTGAAATAGCAACTGTACCTCTAGCATGGTTGTCAAGTCTCAAAAAAAATAATAATAATAATAGTAATAGTAATAATAATAATAAAATGATAGAAATAAACGGGCGTATATAGTCAGAATAGGAGGATAAATTATGGGGGTTTATTTATACCCTAAATAAGCGCGATTGAGGGGCATAAATGGAAAAAAAACCCTAATCCTTTATATCCGGCCGAACCTTTTCTTTTTTTTCTCCGTGACTCGCCATCTGGTCGTTGATTGCCGCGTGAGCTTGAATTGAGGCGATCGTATGCTTCGGAGACGACGCAAAGCCACCGGAGCTAAACCGATCCCTCTCCCTCATCATCATGGTAAGTAAATCTCTAGTTAGGGCTGGCGAGGGCGAGATTTTTTGCTCGGATTTTGGGATTTAAGCGGCGGGATTGAGTTTGAGATTCGGGTTTTGATCGTGTTTAAGCACTGAGTTTTTTTCCAGATTGGGTTCTAGCAGAGCTCGTGGGTGTATTTTCGGGATTTTAGGAATGGACCAAGCTGTGGGAATTGGTTGAGCGTTGCTACCCTTCGGATTAAAGGATTTGAAGAATAAGGGGATCACGGGAAGGGGTTTAGGGATTTCAACTTTTGGGTTGTGATGGAGGTTCTTGATGGGGAGGTGTTCGGACCGTTTGATTTAGGGTTTTCAGTAGGTTACGGATTCATCCGGTTGATATGTAATAACGGATAATATACATGTTGGGGTCATTATGAAATTGGAAATGTTGATTTATGTATATGAGGTTTAAATATCTAGTTAATAGCCAGATAAATGTTTAATGGATGTAATGAGCAGTTAGTTTGAAAGGAATCAGCATGCTAGGTGGATGTAAATTTGTATGTACATGAGCATTATGTCAGTAGATGTTTCCCGTTATATTTGTTATCAGTTAACATGCTTAGTTAATATTTCATAAGATTTTTCTTAATGCTGTAAATGATATGTAATATGTGATAATTATCATTTACCTATGTATGAGGTCAGATGCTAAATATATATATATATATATATATATATATATATATATGTGGTTTAGCTATCATCTACCTGTGTATGAGGTTGGATGTTATATGTACATGTGTGTAACTACCATCTACCTGTGTATGAGGTTAGATGCTATATATAGATATATATGTTCACCCATGATGTTCTATGTCATCATTTTTAGCTAATTGTTCATCAAATCTTTCTAGTTCCTCGATGTTATGTGAATAAGTTATACTATCAACTACCTGTGTGTAAGGTTAGATGCTATATGTATATGTGTGTAATTATCATCTACCTGTGTATGAGGTTAGATGCTATATGTATATGGGTGTAATTACCATCTACCTGTGTATGAGGTTAGATGCTATATGTATATGGGTGTAATTACCATCTACCTATGTATGAGGTTAGATGTTATATGTATATGTGTGTAATCTACATCTATGTATGATTAGATGCTATATATATATAGATATAAATGTTCACCCATGATGTTCCATATTATCATACGTGTGAGCATGATAGATAATGATGTAAATTCTTTATTTAGCTAGCTGTATGTACATGAGCATTAGTGGTGCACAGGACAGTTGGGCTCCTCGGGTTGAGCTTGGGAGGCCCACCCAAATTGATTAGTGATATGACTGATTCCCTTAGTTTCTTTCTAGAGGTACCTCAGGATTGCACAAGAAAATAAGGTATTTGACTGGCTCAGCATTATAAATGCATAATGTGAGATACCATGAGGGTTCATGTTTAGGTACAGTTAGTATAACAGAAATGCATGATTGGGTTCAGTGATTTGTAAAATGGCATGTTGCTATAGGTATGGGCTATGTTTCATATTGACTGCGAAAGTGCAATAGAAATTGTATGTTGAACTTACGTAGCTTTACACTTCTGAGATGGACTATATAATTCTGTTGGATTTACCTCCTGCTACTGTGTCCCTATCATTGATCTACTTACTGAGCTGTGGACTCATGATTTCACTTAATATTTTCAGGTAGGGAATAGGGTTCTCAGATTGAGTTAGAAGAAGCAGAGGTGGTGTAACTGAGGAGATGACGATGAGCATGACACACAATGTCCGGGACTTCTAAGATGCAAGATTTTCTAGCTTGAGCATTTTTGATTTTGATGTTCTATTTCTGCATGTTGAGAGGGTAAAGTGTGTAGTTGAGACTTCTAAGCTGAAAGGAATAAAATAAAGTAGTATGTTTCAATCATGTGTATGACGTGGTAGTTTTGAAGTATGATTGGGGGTTAAATATATATATATATATATATATATATATATATATATATATATATATATATATATATATATATATATATATATACCGGGTTAGGTCTTTTCAGTTGGTATCAGAGCGATCGATTTTAAAGGACAGTGTGTGCATGCAATCTCATCAAGGACTCGGATACATCCATCCCCGCGTTTGTAAGCTTTAAACTTACTTTTCAAGTAGTAGTCTTAATGTAATCATGTTTAGGTTTATGTACAAACTGGAGATAACGATGCAGGTATCGTGTTTTATAAAAGAATGGTGGGCCGAAGAAACAATGGTGAAGTGGGGCAGAGTAGTCAGTTTCTCGCTGAGCTTGCCGCAATTATGCAGGAATAGAGTCGGATTCAGGGAGAACAGATCCAACAGCTGTTGAGAGCCAGGGAGTATGTAAACGCCCACAGTGGTCCCACAGCCATTGTGAACCCAGTTTACAAGCAGTTCAAGGATCTTGGACCGATAGAGTTTAAGGGAAGTGCATACCCGATTGTTGCAGAAGGATGGATTCGATCATTGGAGACAATATACAACTTCATGCAGCTTACGGATGCTGACAAGTTGAGGTGCGCCATATTCATGTTGCGAGGCGATGCTCGAATATGGTGGGAGGGTGCACGCTCAGCGGTGGATTTAGCTACAGTTACTTGGGTGGAATTCAAGGAGGTATTTTATGGTAAATACTTTACTGCTGACACCAAAACCCAAATGGCTAGGGAATTCTTAGAGCTTCGCAAAGGGGACCGAACAGTGGCTGAGTATGTCAAGGAATTCGAGAGGGGCGGTATTTTGTACCTATGATTGCAAGCCAACCAGTAGAGGAGCTGAAACATTTTAACGAGGGATTGAGGGCAGCAATTCACCATGATGTCAGGGTGAGTCGAGTTACCACCTTCAGAGAGGATGTAGATTAGGCTCTGATGGCAGAGAGGGACAGGAATGACATGATAAAGGAAGTACAGACTATGAGATCTAGTTACCAGGGAAGGGAACCTCCTGCGTCAAGTCAGAAGAAGTTTGCACCTGCCCAGTGTCGAGGCAAGCATCCACAGATACAGACGCAGCCACGACAGCGACCCCAGGAACCCCGACCAACTGACCATACTGTCTTCAAGGGCGAAAGCAAAATTCAGTGTCCCAAGTGTGAGAAGGCTCATGCAGGTCAGTGTTTGGTGGAGTGATGTGTACTACAAGTCTGAAGTGCAGGCACTTTGCTATGAACTGCCCTCAGCTCAAAGAGCCAACCAGAGGAAGGGTGTATGCTATGACACAGGAGCAGGTGGATCCGGATTCGGCCATCATCACAGGTAGAATTTCTATTGTCAATCTACCTGCTCATGCCTTAATTGATTCTGGACCTACACACTCTTTCATATCTGTGGCCTACGTTGCAAAACTGGACATTTCATGTGATTGGATGGCTACTGGCTATAGCGTGTCTTTTCCTTCTGGAGAAGAACTGACCAGCAATAGAATAGTGAGGAACTGTCCGATGAGGATGCAAAACTATACAGTGTATGCCGAACTTATTGTGTTAGAAATGGTGGACTTTGATGTAATTCTGGGTATGGATTGGCTGACTCGGTACGAGGCAATTATTGACTGCAAACAAAGGACGATTAAACTGAAACTACAAAATGATAAATTTGTCATCTTCAATGCAACCTCAACGTTGAGTCTTCCACCTATTATATCAGCATGTAAAGCTCAGAAATTGTTAAGCAAGGGGTGTAACGGAATTTTTAGTCAACATAATAGGTAGTTCTGAGACTTATAGACCAAGTCTGGAGGAAGTAGAGGTAGTCCGGGATTTTCCCGATGTATTTCCAAGGGATATTGCAGGATTACCCCCTGTCAGGGAGGTTGAGTTTGGGATAGAACTAATATCGGGAACCACCCCTGTGTATAAAGCACCATACCACTTGGCACCCACCGAAATGAAGGAACTGAAGGAGCAACTACAAGAACTATTGGATAAGGGTTTCATCCGACCCAGTGTGTCACCATGGGGAGCGCCAGTGTTGTTCGTCTGTAAGAAGGACAGTTCAATGTGGCTGTGTATTGACTACCGGGAGTTGAACCGGGTTACAGTCAAGAACATGTACCCGTTGCCTAGAATCGATGATCTGTTTGATCAACTACATGGAGCAACTGTATTCTCAAAGATTAATTTGAGGTCGGGGTACCACCAACTGAGGGTGAAAGGAGAAGATGTTCATAAAACTGTGTTCAGAACTCGATATGGTCATTATAAGTTTCTAGTTATGTCATTTGGGCTTACTAATGCTCCCCCAGTCTTTATGGATTTGATGAGCCGGATCTTCCAGCCATACTTGGATCAGTTTGTGATTGTCTTTATTGATGATATACTAATTTACTCTTAGGGTCATGAAGAGTACCGACAACATCTGACGCTGGTGCTGCAGACTCTGAAGGATAAGCGGTTATACGCTAAGTTCAGCAAATGCGAGTTTTAGTTGGGACAGATAGCATTTTTAGGACATATAGTCTCGGAGAAGGGAATAGAGGTGGATCCAGTCAAAGTGGAGGCAATCCAGAGTTGGGCTACTCCGAGAAATGTTACAGAAATTTGAAGTTTCTTGGGACTAGCGGGGTACTATCGCAGATTCATTCAGAATTTTTCACGAATTGCGCTACCCCCTGACTTCGTTGACCAAGAAGGGGGTGAGGTATGAATGGACTGCTCAGTGTGAGAAGAGTTTTATGGAGTTAAAGGAAAGGCTAATGATAGCACCTGTGCTTGCAGTTCCAGACACTTTTGGGCAGTTTGTGGTGTACACTAATGCCTCCAAAACCGATCTAGGGGTTGTACTGATGCAGAAGGGGAGGGTCATCGCCTATGCATCACGCCAGTTGAAGGTGCATGAACAGAATTACCCTACACATGACTTGGAACTAGCAGCGGCCGTCTTCGCTTTGATGATTTGGCGACACTATCTTTACGGAGAACGTTGTGAGATCTACACAGATCATAAAAGTTTGAAATATTTCTTTACTCAAAAGGAACTGAATATGCGATAGAGACGATGGTTGGAGTTGGTAAAGGATTATGACTGCAATATTAACTATCACCCGGGTAAGGAAAATGTGGTGGCGGATGCGCTGAGTCGCAAGTCGGCGATGCTGTTACAGTTGATCACCCAGCAAAGATTGATATCAGAATTCCAACATATGAGAGTGGAAGTGATAGCACTAGGTGAGCAGGTTAGTTTG
Organism: Wurfbainia villosa; assembly: GCA_025175895.1. NCBI lineage: Eukaryota > Viridiplantae > Streptophyta > Magnoliopsida > Zingiberales > Zingiberaceae > Wurfbainia > Wurfbainia villosa. The sequence goes on along the minus strand of CM046002.1, from coordinate 40,121,830 downwards.
GCGGCACTGACGGTTAAATCAAACTTATGGGATCAGATTCGGGCAGAACGACCATCGGATCAACAGTTAATGGAATGGAAATGCAAAGATAAAGCAAAGGGTAGCACCATCTACTCAGTGGTTGATGGGATTATGTGATACAAGGGCCACATCTGGGTGCCTAAGGGTGGATCCCTGAGGGAGAATCTCATGACGGAAGCTCACACTACCCCGTACTCTATTCACCCCGGCAGCACGAAGATGTATATGGATATGCGGCTATTATATTGGTGGTCGGGCATGAAGAGAGACATAATCAAGATGGTCCATGAGTGCCTTACCTGTCAACAGGTGAAAGCTGAGCACCAAAGGCCCGCTGGATTGCTCGAACCAAATGTTGCCATGGATTTTGTGGTAGGATTACCGACCTCGACTAAGGGATCAAATGCGATGTGGGTTATTGTGTGAATCGATTGACGAAAGTCAAGACACTTCTGCCAAAGGAAAACCACTTTCACTATGATACAATATGCAGAGATAGTAAGATTACATGGAATTCCGGATCAGATTGTGTCAGATAGAGATCCAAAATTTACATCTGGATTTTGGAAGAGTTTGCACCGGGGATTGGGTACAAAACTTACTTTCAGCATTGCTTTCCATCTCCAGATCGATGGTCAATCTGAGCGAGTAATTCAGATTTTAGAAGATATGCTACGAGCCTGCATTATAGATTTCAAAGGGAGCTGGGAGTCCAAACTGCCCTTGGTGGAGTTCACTTATAATAATAGTTATCAAGCCACCATCGGTATGGCTCCCTATGATGCGCTATATGGAAGAAGGTGTAGAACCCCACTGCATTGGGAAGAGGTAGGAGAAAGGGAAGTTCTGGGTCCAGAGATTGTGACACAAACTGTCGAACTAGTGGCGAGGATCTGAGATAGAATGCAGTCAGCACAAAGTCGCCAAAAGAGTTATGTTGATTGTCGAAGGAGGGACTTGGAGTTCACAGTGGGAGACCATGTATTTCTCAAAGTGTCACCTATGAAGGGAGTACTGAGGTTCAGAAGGAAGGGCAAACTCAGTCCAAGATATATTGGGCCTTTTGAGATTCTAGATCGGATTGGAACACGAGCATACCGAGTCGCTCTACCACCAAACCTGGTAGGAGTTCATAATGTGTTCCACGTATCCATGCTCAGGAGGTACCTTTCCAACCCTGCACATGTGATTGAGCATGAGGCCATACAGTGGACACCAGATCTATCCTACGAGTCAATACCAGAACAAATATTGGATCGTCAAGTGCGGAAGCTAAGAAATAAAGAAATCAGAATGGTGAAGGTTTTATGGGGAAATCAGCAGATAGAGGAAGCTACCTGGGAGACCGAACGGGATATGCGTGACCATTATCCTGAACTATTTGGTAAGTCGAATTTCGAGGACGAAATTGTTTTTTTTAGGGGGGGAGAGTTGTCAAGTCTAAAAAAAAAAAAAATAATAATAGTAATAGTAATAAAAATAATAAAATGATAGAAATAAACGGGCGTATATAGTCAGAATAGGAGGATAAATTATGGGGGTTTATTTATACCCTAAATAAGCGTGGTTGAGGGGCATAAATGGAAAAAAAAAACCCTAATCCTTTATATCTGGCCGAACCTTTTCTTTTTTTTCTCTTTCTTTTTCTTTTCTATGACTCGCCATCTGGTCACTGTTCGCCGCGAGCTTCAGGTCGGGTGATCGGCGAGCTGCTTCCGCCGGAGACGATGCAAAGCCGCCGGAGCTAAACCGATCCTTCTCCGTCATCATCACGGTAAGTAAATCTCTGGTTAGAGCTGGCGAGGGCGAGATTTTTTGCTCGGATTTTGGGATCTAAGCGGCGGGATTTAGTTCGAGATTCGGGTTTTGATCGTGTTTAAGCACTGAGTTTGTTTTCCCAGATTGGGTTCTAGCAGAGCACGTGGGTGTATTTTCGCGATTTTAGGAATGGACAAAGCTGTGGGAATCGATTGAGCGTTGTAACCCTTCGAATTAGAGGATTTGAAGAATAGGGGGATCACGGGAAGGGGTTTATGGATTTCAACTTTTGGGTTGTGATGGGGGTTCTTGATGGGGAGGTGTTCAGACCGTTTGATTTAGGGTTTTCAATAGGTTAGGGATTCATCCGGTTGATATGTAATAACGGATAATATACATGTGGGGTCATTATGAAATTGGAAATGTTGAGTTATGTATATGAGGTTTAAATATCTAGTTAATAGCCAGATAAATGTTTAATAGATGTAATGAGCAGTTAGTTTGAAAGGAATCAGCATGCTAGGTGGATGTAAATTTGTATGTACATGAGCATTATGTCAGTAGATGATTCCGTTATATTTTTATCGCATTAACATGCTTAGTTAATATTTCATAAGATTTTTCTTAATGTTGTAAATGATATTTAATATGTGATAATTATCATCTACCTGTGTATGAGGTCAGATGTTAAATATATATATATTTGTTGTTTAGCTATCATCTACTTGTGTATGAGGTTGGATGTTATATGTACATGTGTGTAACTACCATCTACCAGTGTATGAGGTTAGATGCTATATATAGATATATATGTTCACCCATGATGTTCTATGTTATCATATTTAGCTAATTGTTCATCAAATCTTTCTAGTGCCTCAATGTTATGTGAATAAGTTATACTATCAACAACCTATGTGTAAGGTTAGATGTTATATGTATATGTGTGTAATTATCATCTACCTGTGCATGAGGATAGATGCTATATGTATATGGGTGTAATTACCATCTACCTGTGCATGAGGTTAGATGCTATATGTATATGGGTGTAATTACCATCTACCTGTGTATGAGGTTAGATGCTATATGTATATGAGTGTAATTACCATCTACCTGTGTATGAGGTTAGATGATATATGTATATGGGTGTAATTACCATCTACCTGTGCATGAGGTTAGATGCTATATGTATATGGGTGTAATTACCATCTACCTGTGCATGAGGTTAGATGCTATATGTATATGGGTGTAATTACCATCTACCTGTGTATGAGGTTAGATGCTATATGTATTTGAGTGTAATTACCATCTACCTGTGTATGAGGTTAGATGATATATGTATATGGGTGTAATTACCATCTACCTGTGTATGAGGTTAGATGCTATATATATATAGATATAAATGTTCACCCATGATGTTCCATGTTATCCTTCTGTGACGGAGCATGATAGATAATGACATAAATTCTTTATTTAGCTAACTGTATGTACATGAGCATTAGTGGTGCCTGGACGGGTTGGGCTCCCCGGGTTGAGCTCCGGGGAGGGCCCACCCAAATTGACAGATTGACTGATGACTGATTCCCTTAGTTTCTTTCTAGAGGTACCTCAGGATTGCACAAGAAAATAAGGTATTTGACTGGCTCACCATTATAAATGCATAATGTGAGGTACCATGAGGGTTCATGTTTAGGTACAGTTAGTATAACAGAAAGGCATGATTGGGTTCACAGTATTTGTAAAAATGGCATGTTGCTATAGGTATGGGCTATGTTTCATACTGACGTACAGAAAGTGCAATAGAAATTGTATGTTGAACTTACAGTAGCTTTAAACTTACAGTAGATGGGCTATATGATTCCTATTTGGATTTACCTCCCTGCGTTGTGTCCCTATCATTGATCTACTTACTGAACTGTGAACTCATGATTTCACTTAATATTTTCAGGTAGGGAACAAGGTTCTCATATTGAGTTAGAAGAAGTGGAGGTGGTATAACTGAGGAGATGACGATGAGCATGGCACACAATGTCTGGGACTTCTAAGATGCAAGATTTTCCAGTTTGAGCATTTTTTATTTTGATGTTCTATTTCTGCATGTTGAGAGGGTAAAGTGTGTAGTTGAGACTTCTAAGCTGAAAGGAATAAAATAAAGTAGGATGTTCCAATCATGTGTATGACGTGGTAGTTTTGAAGTATGATTGGGGGTTAAATATATATATATATACCGGGTTAGGTCTTTTCAATGGTGGTCGAGGTGGGAAGTCTAGCAGTCTCGGCATGTCGTGCTCCTGGGAGAATCGTGTGCTAAGCCGATGGTGCAACATGTACATGTGGTCAATCTAGGAACAAGTGGACACAGCGGCTACTCTGTGCTCATCCTCCCTAGTCCACTGTGATCACGCTTCTCGCATGAGCTGCTGAACTTCCTGGCGGTAGGTGGCCTCCTCCTGAAAATAGTGCTAGGAATGGTTGTAGAACTCCTCGGCCCTGTAGAAGTGGTCCAGTAGTACCTGAAACTCAGTCTGCATGTATGTGATGTGCTACTCCCATCGCTGCCTCTGTGTCTACTACTCCGTGAAGATGTCATCGAGGCATGAATGCAACTCTGAAAAGTCGTAAGTAGACAATCCTGTATCCTTCTCAAAAGAATGAAAGGTATGTGGTGCATAGGTACAATCAAGGCGTGGACTGCAAAGGCTCCTATCCATGGGTGGACTCGAGGGTGAGTGAAGGTGGTGAAGGGGGTGTATGGGCAGAGGGTCCCTCATGTGGTGGGGACTCCACTATCATATCCAACCACCAATTTGCACGGTTGGTGATGGTGGTACGATCGTGTCGAGCCTAAGGGGTGGCAATTTCTTCCTTACAAAACAAAATCAATTACCCTCTCTCACTATCATCATCATTGCCATGCACACCCCTAGGTCTATGCTAGGGTTTCCCTCTACTCTATCCATGTCTTTACAAAATAATACCCCTTTTTGTAAACAAAATCAATTACCCTCTCTCACAATCATACCCTATGCTATTGCAAATATGAGTAATCAATCCCCCCAAAATAATTTCCCCTTTTGTGCTTTGCCCACCTTAACTAAATGCCTTATAAAGTGGGATCCTATATCTATACTATTATCCCCTTGCAACATGCTCCAAAGACATAATAACTCGCTCACTCTCTCCCCTTCTAAAAATCTTGCTAGTCATGAAACAGTGGATGTACCTAAAAATAGGATTCTGTAGTCGGGATACTTTGGCTCTAGAAGGGTCGAAGTCGCTCCATTTAATTCATTCAAAAATGTTCGTCCATTAAAATCATTAGGTGTCCTCCTCTCTCCCACACTAGGTAATCCAAAGCAAAGATTCCATTGATGTAATGTCCATTCATGCTCTATGTTAAACAACCTAAATGTTATCTTTCCATCTACACTATCCTTTCACGATAAAATATCTGCCTCCACCGAGATCAAAAATTCAAGCACAACCCTAGGGTAGGTTGGGCATCTAATCCCCCTTAACTCTTCCCATCCTACTATTGGTGCAGAGTGCACCACTCCTTAGTTTTGATGTATGCACCAAAGTTAAAGTTAGGACTTACTTGTGTTCTAATATAAGTGTTAGTGTTCAAGCTTAATAGGAAGTTCTAGTAGGTCGAGTTGACCGGATACTAGGCAAAAGTCTTGATAGATCAGGAGGACCAAACACCATGCATGAAGTCAAGATGGGTCAAGTGGATCAGACATTTGGCATGAAGACCGGTTGGGTCAGGAGACTAGACAATTGGCAAAAAGTCTAGTTAGGTCAGGTAGATCGGACAGCTCGTGGAAGCCTTGGTGGGTCAGATCGGATGTCAAGAATGGTAAGTCCGACATGGTAGCCAAAACATAAGCATCAAGTGGAGAGGTGAGGTTGAGTCCTCTGTAGGGGAACAAAGCTAGGCATCGATCCGAAGGATAGTCCACATGAGACTTATAAGTCGAGAATGACCAGTATTACTACTGCTATTTGATATTATAATTTTTTTCTTTTGCTAATCTAATTTTGTAGGTATCAATCGACTGAAAAGATTCCAATCGACTAAGGTCCTGTCGACTGAGAATGGTCTAGTCGACTGGATACACAGTTGGCAGGATTAGCTGGTGATCGATCAAAGATCTGGCAACATATATGGAAAGAGTTTCAGTTAACTGGGAAGGTCCAATCGACTAGAAAGGTAAACTTTTCGATGCAAAGTCGGGTGAGCTAGAGTCGACTGGGACAGGTCCAGTCTACTGAAAATGCTGAAGTACCATATCGATGGGCTGATATGAAGTCGACTTGAGGGCATTCCAGTCGACTAGAAAAGGTTTATAAAAGAAATGCATGACCAGCTCCGAAATGATCTAATCTACAACATCCAAGTGATGCTACTATTGTTCATCGACTGTAGATGCTTCATCCTTTCACATAGACGCAATTCTGACACTCCGTGCCTAATTCGATAGATCTAAAAAGTGTCGGCATACTTTATTTTTATTTACTTGTCTTTATTTAACTTTTGTGTACTTAATTTCAAAGAGAAGATAGAGTGTTACCTATCTCTTATTCATTGTAAAAAGCGAATGATGTGAGCGAAACATATAGGGTTTTAGGAGTAGTTTTCGCTCGCATCTCACTATATTTTATGTTAGTTTCATGCATATGTTACTCTATTTTGCACGTATTTCCTATTTTCTAGATCGGAGGTCTGCTCTTTGTACTTTTGTGTGCAGGTTAGCATTTCGGGTGAAAAAGGTGCACTTTCGGAGCAAAAGACAGACATTTTGCAGCTAGACGCAGAGTGGGATACGGCCAAGGGATGTGGCTACACACGGTCATGTCCAATGGGCGAGATCAGCCACCCAGGCCACATGGCCGGTGTAGAAACCACGGTCATATACTACTAGGGCTTTTTCGGTTTTTACAAAGTGATCCGAGGTGGTGTCTATATAAGGATGGCTCTGCCCAAACCCTAGGGAGGAGGCACGACGGCTAGGACAGTACACTGAAACCCTAAAAAGCTTCGGGAAGTCACAACGGGGAGGAGAAACGCTGCCGGAGGTCCACGCTTTGCACTTCAATGCCAGAGAGAAGACCACGAAAGCATTGTAATCCTTTGTTCCTACGTTTTATCTTTGATATATTTGAACATGTACATGCTTTGTGATTCCTCCTTTATGTACATGGAGTATTTCTTTCGATTCTAGGATTAGGGAGTAGCTTGTGTGCACATTACATGTTGGTTCATGTTAGATCCTATCTTTGAATTTAATTTGGCGATTGGAAGTTGTTTATACTATATCTATGTGTGTTTGGTTTTCTACCTACTGTGCTTAGGCGATACGAGGGGTGACAGCCCTCGTATCTAAGATTTAGGGGATTTTATACAAGGAACCAAGGGGTAAACCTGATCTTCTATAACCGTGGGTAGAAGGATGCGATTGAACTAAAAACGATTCATTGTAGGGATTGATTCGGCATCCTCGTATTGTCTATCCCGTCCTTTTAGGCAGAGATAGCTCCTGGTAGATGTGGTGGCTCATCAGGAGAGTGTATGATGTTTCTTCCACAAAACCACAGCTAAATGTCTAGACAACGCCAATTGACAACATTGTTATGCAACACACAAGCGAAACCGAAGTCCTAGAATCACCATTGAAGACCTCGGCATGCTCCCTTCTTCCTCCGTGTGACACCATATAGAGTATAGCCCACCGACATCCCTCACAAGTCGAAACCTCTTAGAGTTTTACTTCCAAACAATTTCCACCACTGAACATATCGATATTTGAATCTCAGCCCCAATGGGATCGATAATCTTTTATTACTTGATGACATCTGTCCACTTGCGGGCGTTTAGTGCGAGTGTGCGCTTCTAGTCCTCGACAGCCTCCATCGCGAGATTTGAGGTCACGATCGCGTGCATCAAGTTTTTAGCATTGTTGTCGGGGACTGATCAATTCGATATCGAACCGAACAGTAGAGAATTGGATCGGACTTAGGATTAGATTTATTTACTTTCTTTATTTTTTCCTTTTTTAGTTTGGCTTATTTACTTTAGTTCTAAACTTTCCATATTTAGATTTACTTTTTAATTTTATTCTAGAAGTAGTTGTTTTTATTTCCTTTTTGTATCTTAGATTTTATTATCTAGATTGTTTTATTTTCTGCCTCTTAGGATTAGGTAGCACTCCGAATTTTTTGTGGCTTGGTTCGTCGTATGCTTAGACGCATAGGATCGGAAGGCCTGATTCTGATCGACATAGAAATCGAGCGAACCTTTCATCATCGGAAAGCAGAGCAGTAAAGAATGGAGGATCAAGCTGCATCCAAAGTGAACATAGGTAGCCGACCTCTCTGGGACTACGCAACTCCTAGCGCTAGAGGATTTAGGCCGAGTATAATTGGACTATCTATTTCGGCAAATAACTTTGAGCTGAAATCGGCACTTATACATATGGTCCAGTATAGTCAATTTGGGAGAGCTGCGACTGAAGACCCGAACCGGCACCTTGAGGAATTTTTAGAAATCTGCTCGACAATGAAAATGAACGAAGTCCTGACGTGATCCGCCTGAGCCTATTCCTGTTCTCACTGCGGGATAAGGCTAAGGCATGGCTTCACTCCTTACCTTCGGGGAGCATCACTACATGAGAGCAATGTGAGCAGAAGTTTCTGAACAAATACTTCTCACCAAGCAAGACTACTCACATGCGCCATCTCATCACGAGCTTCCACTAGAAGAAGGGTGAGTCCTTATTAGAAGCTTAGGATTGCTACAAGGGGCTACTCTACCAATGCCCCCACCACGGACTGGAGAGGTGGCTGATGATCCACATCTTCTACAATGGGATCACATACGCCATAAAGATGTCCCTAGATTCTATTGTAGAAGGAGCACTGATGAATAAGACTATAAAGGAAGCAAAGGAACTGATAGAAGAGGTGGCCCAGAATCACCATCAATGGGCTTCCGAACGTGGTCAACCTATGCCTGCAGCGGGACGATACACTATCAACTCCATGGACCATCTGGCAGCAAGGATGGACATGCTCAGCAGACGGTTCTAATCTTTGAATCCTTCATCTACATGTGCGGCCATTGACTTTAGAGAGTGAGCGGCAGCGTATCGAGAGGACCACTATGGAGGGCAGGGAACCTCAGAAGAGCAGATTGAGCATATTGGCACAGTTGGGGACTACGACAAAAGGCCCAACAACCCATACTCCAACACCTACAATCCCGGATGGAGGAATCACCTGAATTTCTCCTATAAGAATAACTCAGGAAACTCACAACCATCAGGGGGGTATGGGCAGCAGCAGGGCAATGGACAACGACCACAGAAGTCCAAACTGGAACTGATGATGGAGGACTTCATTGCTACCCAAACTAAGGCCAATGAGGAATTTTGTCGCCAACATCAGAAGTCTGAAAAATCACTCAGGGACTTGAAGGCCACTGTTGACGACCTTATAAGTCACACTAGGATGTTGGAGATGCAAGTGGCCCAGATAGCCCAAACCATGTCACAACCTGTGAAGAGCTCTCCGGTAAGTCAAGCTAAAGAAGAAGGAGTGGGGCAGAGTCACAAATTTGCCAAGGGGTGTGCAGCCATGATTACCACCCTACCTGACCAAGCTGAAATTGAAGAGAAGATTCCACTACAGCTTGAGGAGCCCGATGAATTTGTTATTCCCTACTCAATTTATGAGGAGAGCTTCGATGAAGCTCTATGTGACCTGGGATCATCAGTCAGTGTGATGCCCTACGCAAACTATCTGAAGATGGGATTGAATGGGCTCCAACCAGTGAATCTTGGTATTCGTATGGGGTATGACTCAGTCAAGAAACTCGTCGGCTTGCTGGCACACGTGCCTATGGTGATTGAGGATTTCATGATACCCATGGACTTCATCATACTAGACACAAGACTAGATCCCCAGAATTCCATCATTCTGGGGAGGTCTTTTCTAGGGACTGCAAGGGCATGCATAGACGTGAAGGCATACAAAATCTCCCTGGAGGTAGATGGGGAGATCATCCTCTTCAGTCTTTCGAAGCACAAAGCCCCTTACCTCGACGGCTTCACATTTAGCAGAATGAAGCCAGAACCGCCAGATGAAGCTTCCAAGATGGATGAATGGAGGTTCACTGAACCTCCAGAGCCAAGTTGATAGTGGAGTGTGGTCGAGCTAAACGACCTTAAACAAAGTGCTTCTTGGGAAGCAACCCAAGTTTAGTTTTAGATTTCCCTTTGATTGTATTGCGTGCATTTATTTAATTTTAGTTTTGATTTCCATCCCATTTAGAGTTAGGACTAGAAAAGAACTTTGCTAGGCAAAAATAAAATCCATATTAACCTACATGGTGAAGTGTATGAGAAAATTCGAACCCTAATGCAAAACGGGGAGAAAAATGGGGACACACGACCTGGCCGTGTGTTTCCCCATGGTCATGCCTAACTAACCCGAGGAGCACATGGCCTGGCCATGTGTTTTCACACAGTCGTGTCACACAAGGTTAAAAGGGGCGAGCCGTGTATTTTCACCCCATTTGCACTGCGGCCTTCGAGTACTCTTGCCCTAGCCATGTGGTTTCGTCTTCCCCGCTATCTAGATGCACTTTTAACGTCAAAGGAAGCCAAAAGAAGCAAGGATGAGGAGGACCAAGCTTGTAGCACCTCGATCTGGTGCTTCGGAGCAATGAACAAGGAGAGTCGATGCCCCTCAAGCTCCGGAGGAGGATAACGCCCTACCCACTCTTCTTTCTCGCAATAATGAACATAGAGATAGATATAAAATGCTTTCTACTTGTAAACTCACTGCTACTAGGTACTTAGATGAAGATTTGCTAGAGTCTTTAGGGTTGTTGGGTGATATTCAAGCCCTATTTGCAAAAATGGGGTGGGAAGAGATGATGGGAATAAGGCACCCAACCTACACTAGGATAGTTCTAGAATATTTGAGTTCCTTAGAGGTGGAAATTTTAACGGGTAGATAGAGCGAGGAGGGTGGGATAACTTTTTGGCTTTTTAACATTGAGAATGAATGGACCCTTCACCAATGGAACTCATGTTTTGGTTTGCCGAGTGGGGGAGAGAAAAGAATCGCTATTGGGTTCAACTCTCGGGTATTTTGGACCAAATTGATTGGAGAGCATGCTTATGACCCTTCTAGGGCCAAAGTATCGCGCCTCCAAAACCCCGTCTTCCGATACCTTCACCGCATCATGGCCAGTACTATATTTGGTTATGGGGAGAGTGATGGTATACTTAGAGCTAGCGAGCTGCTTTGCCTCTTGGACATGCTATAAGAAAGGAGTAGCATCGATGTAGGGTCCCACTTCATCAGACACTTAGTAAAGATGGGTAAAGCAGCACGAGGAGAGATTAATGTGGGGGGCCTACTTACTCACATTTTCCATAGGATGGGGTACGATTGCACTGCATTAGAGAGTATAGAGGGGAGTCCTAGGATCGACCTAGGAGTGTGCATGGCCATGAAGATGATTGTGAGAGAAGGGCACTCCTTATGTTTTGTGAGGAAAAATCTGACGACCTTAGGCTCCCGACTGATCGTCGCATTCACCATCACTATATGCGCCAACCGCGCTTGGACTGATAGTGGAGTCCCTCCACATGAGGGACCACCCACATCGGCGCCATCTCTCCCCTTTACATCACTCTCTCCAATCGACACATGCATAGGAGCCCACCTAGTCATTGCCGACATGAGTCCGCACCTACATCACCACATTTTTCCAACTATAAGCGGGATGCACGCGTCGGCCTATGATTTCTGAGTTTCAATCGTGCCTCAACGACATATATACACCGAGCGTGACGTAGAGGCAGCGATGGGAGTAACAGAGCGCCAACATGCAGGCAGAGTTCCAAGGCTTCTAGGAGCACTTCCAGTGGGCTGAGGAGTTCTATGATGAGGCCCGCATATACTTCCAGAAGGAGGCTGCTCGTCACCAAGATGAGGCCGCCTACCGCCAGGAGATGCGGCAGCACATGCATGCCCAGCAAGCACAGTGGGCCAGGGAGGAGGAGCACCGAGCAGTCGTTGCATCCACCAGCTCCCAAATCGACCATATGTACATGTGGCATCGGGCTCAACGAAGATTCTCCCAGGATCCTGAGATGCCGAGGTTCCCAGACTTTCCACCCCATCCACCATACTAGAGGTATATTTTCGTTTAAGTCTGGGGGGGAGGACCCCAAAGTTTATGTTGTTTGTTTCCTAGCAGTAGTTTCTTTTTCGGTATTTTCATTCATTTATTCATGCATGGGTTGTTGAGTTTCCTGTAGTACTTAGTTTTTATTATCTGTAAAAATCGCCTCATTAATATTTTTAAAAAGTTCTTACATGAGTTGTTCCCATAGGTAGCTTAACTTCATTTATCTCGTGATATTTTATTTTATTCGCTTTAATGAATGTTCTAGACTTACACTGGTTAGCTTTATTTTTACACTTACACATGTCGAACATTCTGAAAGGGATAATCTAGTACATACCTATTTATGATTCATCTCAGTAGTCTAGTACTTTGGAATCCATAGGTGACCCTAGGTTTAGCATTTTAGTTACTGGAGATGCTCGGATTGTGTAAGCTCATTTGGAAAAATCAAAATCCTATTGAGAAGAAAAAAAGAAAGAAAAAAAAAGAGAGAGAGAAAGAGAAGAAGTTGAAAAAGAAAAAAAAAAGAAAAAGGAGAGCGAGAGAGAGAGAAGATTATGAGGGATAAAAAATAGTTATCGTGGGTGGAAATGACTAGGTGCCCCTTTGAGACCGTGTTAGGTTACTGGGAAAACACCTACCAATTTCTCTCAATACCGAGCACACCTTTGAGACTTTATGCTAGATCTAGAGAATGACCCTCGCTTTGGGCAGGTAAGTGCCTAAGAGCCGGAAACCTTAGGAAAGTTATGGGGTGATTACTTAACTCACCATGGAACGGGCATCCCCTAAGAATGATTCACTTAGCACGAGCACGAGGAGCTAACTTAGTTAATTTCTAGAACATATTTATTTTTCTTTGATTGTAAATACCACTTGATAAATTTAGTTAACATGCTAAGTATGGAACAATATTTTTTTTATATTTCATGGCATTGAGATTTTCTTGAGGACAAGCAAAGATTTAAGTCTGGGGGAAGTGATGTGAGCAAAACATATAGGGTTTTAGGAGTAGTTTTCGCTCACATATCATTACGTTTTATGTTAGTTTTCATGCATATGTCACTCTATTTTGCACACATTTTCTATTTTCTTGTTCGGAGGTCTGCTCTTTGTACTTTTGTGTGCAGGTTAGCATTTCGGGTGAAAAAGGTGTACTTTCGAAGCAAAAGGACATTTTACAACTAGACACAGAGTGGGACATGACCAGGGCGTGTGACTACACACGGTCGTGTCCAATGGGCGAGATCAACCACCCCAAGGCTGCACACGGCCTGGCCATGTGGAAACACATGGTCGTGTGGTGGTCGCCAGATTTGCGCGACTAGGGCTTTTTTTGGATTTTGTAGCGGTTCGAGGTGGTGTCTATATAAGGATGGCTCCGCCCAAACCCTAAGGGGAGGCACGATGGATAGGATGACACATCGAAGCCCTAAAAAGCTTTGAGAACTCACAACGGGGAGGGGAAACGCCGCCGGAGGTCCATGCCTTACACTTCAATGCCGGAGAGAAAACCACGAAAGCATTGTAATCTTTTGTTCCTGCGTTTTATCTCTGATATATTCGAACATGTATATGCTTTGTGATTCCTCCTTTATATACATGGAGTAGTTCTTTTGATTCTAGTATTAGAGAGTAGCTTGTGTGCACATTACATGTTGGTTTATGTTAGATTCTGTCTTTGAATTTAATTTGGCGATTGGAAGTTATTTATACTATATGCGTGTTTGGTTTTCTACCTGCTGCGCTTAGGCGATACGAGGGGTGACAACCCTCCTATCTAAGATTTAGGGGATTTTATACAAGGAATCTAGGGGTAAACCTGATCTCCTGTAACCGTGGGTAGAAGGATGCAATTGAACCAGAAACAGTTCATCGTAGGGATTGATTCGGCATCCTCGCACTGCCTATCCGCCCTTTTAGGCAAAGATAGCTCCCAGATGTGGTGGCTCATCCGAGAGTGTATGATGTCCCTTCCACAAAACCATAGCTAAACGTCTAGACAACGCCAATGCGACATTGTTATGCGACACAAGCGAAACCGAAGTTTTAGAATCACCTTTGAAGACCTTGGCACGCTCCCTTCTTCCTCCGTGTGACACCATATAGAGTATAGTCCACCGACAGCCCTCACAAGTTGAAACCTCTTAGATTTTTACTTCCGAAGAATTTCCGCCACTGAACATATCGATATTCGAATCCTAGTCCCTGTGGGATCGATAATCTTTTATTACTAAACAACATCCGTACTTGCGTGGGCATTGAGTGCGGCGACGCTCGAGTCCTCGGCGACCTCCATCGCGAGATTTGAGATCGCGATCGCGTGCATCAGCGAACTCCTCCAAAGTCAAGAGTTCTTGAGTCGGAGGGCTTTATAGTGCATTGCCCATCGAGGTAGCTCTTGGAGAGCTACGGGACTTGGAGTAGCAATCCGGGTAGGGTTGTGAACCAAATAAAAATGCTTGTCTATCTATTTTATTTATTCGGTTGCATACTTTTATATCTAAAGATTTCAAAATAAGTTTTAATTTCTAAAGAAAATTTTTAACCTCCGAGATTCACACCCTCTCTCGGAGTATTTCGATCATACAATTGGTATCAGAGCGGGGGCACTCCGAATTTGGGGCAACTACCAACGAGAGCATTAGAATGTTCTTTAGTTTTAGCATTTTTGTCTTTTAATCATTTTTGCATCAATATTTATTTTTGCATTAGAATTAATTTTTGTCTTGCTTTAGTATAATTTTAATTTTTGCACAATATTGTTTAATTTGAATAACTCTTGGAATAATTTTGAACATTAGTCAAAAATTAATTTAAATCAAAATTTAATAATCAAAATTTATTAGCAATGTCGCACGTAGAAGGGTATAGCATCGCTCGCCCTCCTCTCTTTAACGGAGAGGACTTTTCCTATTAGAAAAGGCGAATGGAGTGCTACACCGACCTTAAGGTATGGTTTTCAATTAGGAAAGGTTTCGCCTTTCCGATAGATGACTCGGGTTAGTTGTTAGAACCGGAGAAATGGACTGCGAACATTAGGAAACGAGCTCAAGTTGATTACAAGGCGCTTAACACCTTGCAATGTGGACTTACCAAAGGAGAGCTCAATAAAGTCGGTCCCTTTGAAAACTCTAAGGAATTATTAGACAAGTTAATTGAATTACATGAAGGCACTAATGATACTAGAATAGCTAAATAGGACATGTTGCTTAATAAACTTTTTAATTGTAAAATGAATGAAAATGAAAATGTTAGTCAACTCCACACGAGAATAAAAGATATATTAAATGGATTGCATTTAATAGGACATCAAATAGAAAATAGGGACGTAATTAGGTATACACTTAAGGCATTCCCGAGAAACACCTTATGAACATCCATCGTCGATGCCTATAAGTTCTCTAGGGATCTTTCCTCAATTAGATTAGACGAACTATTTTGTGAACTCGAACTACATGAACAAGCTAACTCGAGTCAAACTGAGAATGATATTGCTTTAGTGGCAGGTTTGACGAAAAAGGAAAGAAAAATGAAAAGTGGATCTGAAGACGAGTCGGAGTCGAACCTAAACGGAGAAGATAGACTTTACAATATAATTGCATGCCTAGGAAGGAAATTAGCTAAATACGAGAATCAACTAGACTCGCTTCTTAAGGAAGTTCAAGTACTTAAGGAGCAAGTCATCTTGAAGACTTCGACTTGCCAAATTAAGGATAGATACTCAACTCAAGTTGCAAAGCTTTAGGAGGAGAACTCTTTCCTAAAAAGGCAAGTATAAGGTCTCATCGGATCGTTGGAAAAGTTCACTTCAGACTCCAAGTATCTCAACATGATGCTTGGATCTCAGGGAGTCGTGTACAACAAGTCTGGACTCGGACACAAAGCTAAATCAATGTACAAATCATACATGTCACTACTTAGCTAAAATGCTAAGAAACGAGTCCAAGCATGGGTTCCCATGTCTAGATTAGTCAACCAAGTTAGACCAAATCAATTTTGGGTTCCCAAGTGTCAAATTCACTTAGTGAACAAAACTCAACCAAGTTATCACTTAGGGGGAGCTAACACATTGCTTGTTTCCTTGTTTAGTTAAATTCTTGCATGTCTTAATTTACTTAACTTGCTTAATTTAGAACGGACTAGATAGGAAATAAAGTAGTTTAAACTTGAACAACCTAGTAATAAGACGAAGTGAATTGATAGTAAGTTTGGTAAGATCTTCGAAGTGCATGTTTAGGAAGTAGTCCATCCGATATCCAAGAAGGTCATATGCCTCGCCACGACCTGGTGCACTAAGTCGAGTGGAACTGACCGATGCTAACTCATTGAGTCTATAACTAGTTAGACCAAGGCTTAGTCCAAAGTGAGTCAAGTATTTGATTTCTTCATTGACTTTATCTAGGAAGTGGTCCATCCGATATCTAAGAAGGTCATATGCCTCGCCAGGACCTGGAAGTCAATGCTGGAAAAACCTACTTGATTAGCTCAAGCTAAGCTTGAATCTAATACAAGTTTAAAAACTTTGAAATTGTTCATTAAAATTAATTAAGATAAAACAAAATCTTCATCTCACAAAACCCATAGGATTAACGTGTATTGAAAACTTAGCTCGAGTGAGATGAATTAGAACTTAATCAAGCTTAAATAGTTTAATTAACTGAACTTAAAAACTTATCAAAAACTTAACTAAACTTAACAACTTAACTAAACTTAACAACTCAACTTAACTAAATTTACATAACTAAACTTAACAAATTTACTCAACTTAACTAAACTTAACAAATTTACTCGACTTAACTAAACTTAAAAAATTTACACAACTTAACTAAATTTACACAACTCAACTTAACAAATTTTACACAACTCAAATTATAACTTAATTAAACTCAACTATCTTAGTGAACTTAATCATTTTCAAAATTAATCAACGTACTTAACTATGTCAAATCAACTAAACCAAATTAACCATAAAAATTAACTAAAATTAAAAATTAATCGATTCCCATTGATTGGAATATTTCCAGTTGACTCAACAAGAGTCGATTGAATGATATTCAGTTGTCTCAAAACCTCGAAAAGGTAAAACACAACTCCAGTTGACTGAAACTAATTCAGTTGACTGGAATGCAACGGTAGATAAGGGTTAGGCAGTCGCAGTAAATGGTAAATTTATTATAGTCGACTGAACCAAGTGCAATCCACTCTAATTCAGTCAACTGAACTCTTTCCAGTCGATTGGATTCCGTCTACAAGACAAGACCCATGCTAGTGCCTATAAGATTCACATATCTCCACAATGGCATGATATTGTCCACTTTGTGCCTAAGCCCTCTTGGTTTTATTTTTGGGCTTTACCCAAAAGGTCTCATTCCAATGGAGATATCTTTTATATCTTATAAGCACATGATCTTTTCCATGCCTTACCAATGTTGGACTTTGATTGTTTTCCCCTTACTCCCAATAATCCCCCCCCCCTCAAACGAAGGACCACATTTATCCCCGTCAAGCCTATCTGTTCTCGAAGGACTTCCTCTACTTGATGTTCGATCCTTAACCTACCATGACTTCCTGCCAACTAACTAGTCCTCCTAACCCAGTTGGACTTCTTGCCAGTTGTCCAGCCCTTTTGGCCTAACTAGACTTCCTGTCAGTTGTTCGGTCCTCCCGACCCATCTGGACTTCCTGCTTGGTGTCTAGTTCTCTTGATCTGTACATGGGAGTTCCACTTTCTTCATTTGAGGTTGATGGCTTGACATGGACCATGACTCTGATACCAATTGTTAGTGCCTATGAGATTCACATATCTCCACAATGACATGATATTATCCACTTTGGGCCTAAGCCCTCATGGTTTTATTTTTGGGCTTTACCCAAAAGCCCTCATTCCAATGGAGATATCTTTTTTATCTTATAAGCACATGATCTTTCCCATACTCCTAACAAAGTCGACTCACAACCACCTCAACCAGCCGTGAAAACCTCATTTTCAACCCTTTGAAGCATCTAGGTCATCATATCTCTTTGATAACATCGTCTATAATGCCAAGGTAAAAATTCTAAACACTAATTTCAATTATTTTTTCAATAAATATTAAATAATTGTAATTTAATTAGGGGTAAAAGAAGATCCATTGAGGCTGAGTCATCTTCTACTTCGTGTATGGGCATTAGGCTCCCTACTGAAGGGCATAGGATTAGGTTTGAAAGCACTCTTTATACTCCGATGCCTACTAGGTATATTAGTAGATCATTTTTTAGTAGATCATGCATGCCTAGCATCAAAGTAATAACACATTATGGGTTAGAGAAATTAGTTTATTGTAAAAAATCTATTAACATAGATTTATTTGCAAAGTTTTTCAATAATTTCACTAGAATTGATGATCTTGCGTATTCTAATAGAGTGCAGGGTAAGGATTTTATTCTTACCCCCTCTATGTTGAGAGATGATCTAAGACTCATGCATTCATCATGTCTAGTTGTATGTCTTCCATCTATAGAGTTACCATACGGTGACGCCTACTCACACATTACACTAGATAGGATACACTTGCATCTATTTTGTGAGGAGAGGACTCCATCTGTGAGTATCTTCAGTTCCACTAGACTCAAGGTATAGGACTATGCCCTGTACCGAGTCATAGTGAACTGCATTTTGCCACTCACCACTAGGGACATCGCTATGATGCGTCCCTATCATTCATTTCTACTCTATGTACTTATTCATAGATTAGATTTAGACATTAGTTTATAGATGTTTCATTTCATCATCCATCATTCTAGGACAATTACAAATAAGAAGGCACATTTGCCATACTACCATGTCATCACATCTTTATTAGCAACATTAGGGTTTGATGTTACCACAGGTAACATCAAACAACTGTCCGAGTATGACATTATAGGTTCTAGGCAATTTGGTTTAGCTAAAATTGGTTTAGATGAAAATAATGTCCTAATATGGAAGAGAGATGGTCCTCAGCCCCATCATCACCCTGAGCCTGAGGCTGAACCAGAGCACCACTCCGAGTCTGAGCATCAAGAAGCACCAGAATTCAATAGTCTATCACCTTTTCTTGGGATTCCATCACCTCCTACTGTAGCAGAGAGATTATCCAGATTGAAGGATGTGATGCAGCGTCAGGAGCAGCAACATCAGGCTCGTCATCTTGAGATGATGTAGATATTCCTGACACGGAGAGAGGATCATCAGAGATGATGGAGTTTTTTAGATCTTGGAGCATGGGTCATCCACCTCCTCCACCTCCTTCTTCTGATTAGGATTGATTTAGACACACTAGTTGTTAAAATTTGAAATTAGGTAGTGGATTTGATAACTTTCAAATCTTGGTTATGACTTGGATTATGCTTAGTAGACTAGGATGCTTTCATGGTCATCACTCAAAATCTATTTTGTTAAGTAATATTATTTTATTTTGTTAAAGGAAAATTAAAAATCAATCTAGCCTAGGTCAATTTAGATTTCATGATCCTATAAACCTAGTTAATTCTTTGCATCTCACAAACACCTAGGATTACCTATTTGTGTATTGAGCCACGAAGATGGGCATGAGATGTTAGGACTGCACCCCTTGTTCTTGATGTAGATTCAGTGCATCGACATGAACCAACACGGGTTTTAAAAAGAAAGTCAATCACTTCGGTCACTAACTCTAATTCAAAACTTGATGATTAGTCTATATCACTTGAGCTAGTAAAGGGTTGGACATTTGCCTTAAGGACAATTTTTAGAGGTGTATTTTTAAGTATAAAAATAATATTCAGGAATTCATGCTTGGACATTTTTCTAACTCATTCGCATCATCTTAACGTAATCTTAGAATAAATGTTGTAATTTTTGAAAAAATTAAATTTCATTTAATGTTTTTTTATCTTGTATTGAGCGGGAGTTTTATAATGTTTTGAAAGTTTATAATTTTAAAAATATTTTTATTAAGGGGGAGTCTTGTAAATCTTTGAAAATTAGAACTTTGAAAAAAAAATGTTTTTATTGAGGGGGAGTTTCAAAGGTTTTGAAAATTAAAGATTTTGGGAAAATTCAAGAATATTAAGGCAAAGTTTTAAAAGTTTTGAAAATTAAGATAGTGTGAAAATTTCAAAAATATTAATGGGGAATTTTGAAAATTGAAAAATTAAGAATTTTTGAAAACTTTGACTTTTGGATATTTTCAAAAATTTGTTTAAATTTTGAAAATTTTAGAAATTTAATCTTTTTTAAAGGTTAAATACTTTTGAAAATTTTGAAACCCAAAGATTAAGGGGGACATCGCATTTTTTTTTTAAAAGAAGAAAATCTTATTGCATGGATTTAGGGGGAGCATTGATAAATTATTTTCAAAATCTTAGGCATTTTTGGTGAAGCTTGTCAAGCTTAATTTATAATCTTTAGTTATTATGTTTGAAAAGCTTTATTCCTCATCTTTAAATTGTGGCATTTGGTGTAATAATTTTGATGTATGCAAAGGGGGAGAGAGGAGATTTAAAGTTAGAAAAATCTCAAGTAAAGAAAGTTTTTCATGCATATGAGCATCTCATGCATATACAATTCTAGCTCAATGCATTCCTGATATATGTCAAATTTGAATATTGCAAAATTGATTCTCCTAACTTTAACTGATGTGTTGTCATACATCAGACAGGGGGAGATTGTTGGTGCAGAGAGCACCACTCCTAAGTTTTGATGTATGAACCAAAGTTAAAGTTAGGACTTACTTGTGTTCTAATATAAGTGGCAAAGCAAACAGGAAGTTCTAGTAAGTTGAGTTGACCCGATACTAGGCAGAAGTCTTAAAAGATCAGGAGGACTGGACACAAGGCATGAAGTCTTGATGGGTCAAGTGGACTGGACATTTGGCATGAAGACCGGTTAGGTCAAGAGACCAGACAATCGGCAAAAGGTCTAGCTAGATTAGGTAGATCGGACAACTGGTGGAAACCTTGGTGGGTCAGATCGGATGTCAAGAATGGTAAGTCTGACAGGTAAACCTCAAGTGGAGAGGTGAGGCCAAGTCCACTGTAGGGGGAGAAATTTAGGCGTCGATCTAAAGGATAGTCCACGTGGGACTTAAAAGTCGAGATCGGGAAGTATTACTATTACTATTGGAGATTATATTGTTTTCTTTTGCTAATCTCATTTTACAAGTATCAGTCAACTGAAAAGATTCTAGTCGACTGAGAATGGTCCCGTCGACTGGATACACAGTTGGCAAGATTAGTTGGTGATCGATCGAAGATCTAGTAGCACAGATGGAAAGAGTTTCAGCCAACTGGGGAGGTCCAATCGACTGGAAAAGCAAACTTCCTAATGCGGACTCGTGTGAGCTTGAGTCGACTGGGACAAGTCCATTCAATTGGAAACACCGAAGTGTTGGATCGAAAGTGTCGCTAGAGGGGGGGGGGTGAATAGCGATACGGTGTCGTTAAAAAACTTTTGCAATAAGTAAAAAGCAAGTAGAGAGTGCACAGCGGAAATATAAAGTAGACAAGATATTTTTACGTGGTTCACAATCTTTCGATTGCTAATCCACGGCCCTAGTGATCCTTGATCACGTACGGAGGGCAATTCACTAAAACCACTCCTCCTCGTTGGAGGTAGGAGCAACGATTACAAAAAGAAATCAAGGCAAAGGGACACTCCCCCTTTCCTTGTTACGATTAAAGCACAAAGACAATTTAAAGAAGTAGAACTTAAATAAATATACCGACAACTCTTATAAGTAGAAGATGTAGCTTTCGTTGTCGGCGGCACTTCGTCGTAGCAAATGTGAGTAGTAGTAGCGGCGTTACGACGGCGTGTTGAGAGCTCTTGATGTCTTGTTATTTGCTTGGCTTGAACATGTCTATTTATGGATATTGATCTATGAATTTAGACATAGGTAGTGTCCAAGGTGAGGTTCTTATCCCAACTCAAGGATGAGGTGTTTCATCCAACCACCTTGTGCCACCTCAAGGAAGCCTTCACGCCAAGAAGAAGAAGCCATCCAACTTGTGCCACATCATGGGAGCCAACCATCTTGTGCCACCTCAAGGAGGCCTTCACGCCAAGAAGAAGAAGCCATCCAACTTGTGCCACATCAAGGGAGCCAACCATCTTGTGCCACCTCAAGGATGCCTTCACGCCAAGAAGAAGAAGCCATCCAACTTGTGCCACATCATGGGAGCCAACCATCTTGTGCCACCTCAAGGAGGCCTTCACTCCAACTCAAGGATGAGGTCCAAGCTTGGTGATGGTTTGGATGTCCACCTTGATGCCACATCACCCTTTGTACCAAAAAACGAGTCAAGTCCAAATTCACCCCCTTGAAATTCGAGCCTTCTCGAGGTCGAACTAGACTAGCGCTGACTGATCAGAGTCAAAGGGTTTTGGACCAGCATAAGTTAGCTTAAAATATAAAGTACGATGGTTCTAACCATCCGATCTCGACCTAGACCTTCCATTGGAGGTATTGGGTGGATCTACGCTAACGACCTTGCTTCGCTTTCACACGAGCTTACCTTGTAGCCTCGCTTCCGCCTTCACCCGAGTACCCCTCCTCCAAGTCCTCTGGCGTTGCGACCACCTCGGTTCCCACCGGGTGTCGCAGACCTTCCGCTCAACTTTAGCATTTCTGCACACTTAATTGAGCTCGTAAGATAACAAATATACCCTTAACTATTGAGCCTTTTGCCATAATCAAAATACCGGTTCGACTTTTGTGCCCACTGCACCAACAATCTCCCCCTTTTTGATTCATGGCAAACCGACACAAAAGTTAAAGAAAAATTACATAACAAAGAAGCTAGCATAATGATTAAGCATGAATGAGCTAGCATAAAGATTAAATATGAATGAGCTAGCATAATGATTAAGCATGAATGAGCTAGCATAAAGATTAAATATGAATGAGCTAGCATAAAGATTAAATATGAATGAGCTAGCATAATGATTAAGCATGAATGAGCTAGCATAAAGATTAAATATGAATGAGCTAGCATAAAGATTAAATATGAATGAGCTAGCATAATGATTAAATATGAATGAGCTAGCATAATGATTAAGCATGAGTGAGCTAGCATAAAGATTAAGCATGAGTGAGAAATATTATTGTTTCAAGTTCTCCCTTTGAGGTAACCTCCCCCTTGACCGAAGGTGAGTTCTTGAAAAATAATTTTTACTCCCCCTTTAATAGTTGCTTAAGTAAACGGAATTACTTAATATAAAAGGTAATAATTTTGTTTACTTTCTTCCCCTTTAATTTTGGTTAATTTTGGTTACTTTTGTGACTTTCTCCCCCTTTTGCCTTAACTCAAAAAGTTTGTAAATATATTTTAGGGTTTGTAAGTCCAAGCAAGTTCCCAATATGATTTCTAAGGTAAGACTTAGGCTAATTTCATAAAAAGAAGCAAAATAGAGTACATATATAAAAAATTTAAATCCTACTCTATTACGCACATACCTAACTTTTAATGTTGTTAAAGATTAAGCTAAAGTCTTGGAGAGTGTGCTTCATCCACAGGAGTCGAGAGACACACTCACCCATCGCAACGATTCGGCTTCTGGTAGATAAGGCAACGCAATGTCGCTTCCATCGCACTAACTCACTAGACTCGAGCCGAGGATTTGACAACAACCACTGTGCTCTTTCTATCGAGTTTACTACCGCATAGTCGAGTCCTGAGTAGCCGATTAGATTAAACTGGGAGATCTAGGGTACCAAATACCTACGCTTAGCGTGCCCTTTAGATATCTAAGGATACGCTTGACTAGGGTTAGGTGAGACTCCTCACAGGTTTGTAACCTTGCGCACATACTTACCGCAATAAAATGCCTGCCGGCTCGCGGTTAAGTATAGGAGACTTCCTATTGCGCCCTATAGTATTTTAGGTCAACGGGTTTTCCTTCTACATCTTCGTTTATATTAACATTAGTTGCTATAGGTGCATTAATTATTTTAGCATCTTGCATTCCAAATCGATTTATTAAGAAATACCCACCTTGTTCCAATAATTGATTTTTCTTTAGGTGGTGGTACTAATTCCCAGACTTCATTTCTAGTGAATTGAGCTAGCTCTTCTTGCATAGCAATAATCCAGTCGGGATCAAGAAGTGCTTGTTCAATAGTTTTGGGTTCGATTTTGGAAATTAACGAGATTTGACTAAGGTTTCGATATGAAGCTCTAGTTCGAACCCCTAAATTTGGATCACTTATAACTTGATTGATAGGATGACTTGGGTGAGTTCTAGTTTGACTTGGGTTAGAGTCATCTATCACTTGGTCGATAGGATGACTTGGGTTAGAGTCATCTATCACTTGGTCGATAGGATGACTTGGGTTAGGACGAGATTCAAGTTCAAGATCAGAGTCGGGTTCGCTATAAGTTGATTTGCTAGTTGGTTTTGTTAAGGATTGAACGGGTTCGTGTCCTTCGTCGAAAACTATATTAATGGTTTCTTCGACTCTTATGTGTAGGATCAATGGAATTACTAAAGGGTTGTTTGTAAGTTTTTAAACCTAAATCATCTCACCAATATCTACATGATCAAAACATGTTATTCCTATGTGTTATTGTGAGATGACTATCAATTTTACTTGATTAATTTTAATGAATTTAAATTAACCAACATTAGGTTAGATTCGGATTTAGTCTAAGCTCATCAAGTAATCTTTTCAAGAGATTAGCTTCCAGGTCGTGGCGAGGCACAGAGGCCTTCTTTGATCGGAACAACGACCACTTCCTTAGACAAAGCTAATTTCAAGAAATTGATAACTCGACTTACTTGAGACTACGTCTTGGTCTAACTAGTTATTTTTGAAAAGAGGCTCCCCGAGGCTCAATCTTTTCATAGGATTTTAGTTGGTTTATTTTTGAAAAGAGGCTCCCCGAGGCTCAATCTTTTCGCAGGATTTTAGTTGGTTATGAGTCCTATCTAACCATTCTAAAAATAAAGGAAAAACTAAGCATGCAATTTCTAAGACTTAACAAAAATACATTTTGTATTGGCTCTGGACCATTGAATCGAGTGGGTCTATTCACATAGTGAATTTGGTCCTGGGAACCCAATACATGTTAGATCCTAAAGTTGAAATCAAAGTGGTCTTAGGGACCCATGCTTGGACATTTTTCTTATGTTGGTTTACTATAGACATATATGACTTATTGGTTGTATTTGAGTTAAACCCGAGTCCGCCTTGTTGTACACGGCCCTTTGTGATCCAAGTAAGAGGTCAAGTCCTTGGATCCCAAAGTGAACCTTTCCAACGTGTTCTAAGGTCTTCGACTTGTGTTTTCAAAAGCGAGTTCTCAACTTCAAGCTTTTCAACTTGAGGTTGAGTCCTCCTCTTGAATACGAGTAGTCGAAGAGGTTAGAGACCTCATGTTTGAGAAGGTTAACCTCCTCAATTAGGGTCTCGACCTTGGACTCGGACTTAGCTAGTTTCTTATTTAAAAATTTAATTGCACCATACAAAGTATTAAGTAACGACCGACTTACCCTTAATGATTCTTTTGAACCGGATACGGATCCGTGGCTTGTCTTGAATGGAAGCTCATCATCGGATTCGACTCGGACTCTTCTTCGTTTCGAGTCGCGTGCTGGCTTGGCCATTAGAGCTTGGATATCGCCTTCTTCCTCCGAGGGTGGCTTGCGCTTCTTCTTCTTGGAACTCGCAACTAACGCAATACTCTTCTCGGCCCGACCACGTTAGTTTGCTCATGTAATTCAAGTTCAAACAATTCTGCCTAACCTAATTTTAGAAAGGTCCTTGGAGACCTTGTAGGCATCGACCATGGATGCCACAAGGTGGTCCTAGGAAACGAGTTAAGAGAATACCGATAAGGTCGCGATTCTCGACCTTTGTCCGATGGCATGGAGTTGGTTGACGATGTCTTGGATACGAGCATGTAGTTGAGTTGCGGTCTCGTTTTTCTGCATTTTCAAGTTATACAATTTATTTAAAAGTAAATCTCTTTTACATACCTTCGTGTCGTCGGTGCCTTCGTGTAGTTCCACTAGCTTGGTCCATAAGTCCTTTGCACTAATGAAGGGGCCGACGCGGTTGAACTCTTCCTTGGACAACCCACATTGCAAGATTTGAGTTGCCTTGGCATCGGCTTCTACTTGTTTTTTCATGGAATTTGACCATTGATCGTAACCCAAAGATTCACAATCTTCATTAATAGGAAGTGTGAAACCGGTTTGGATTACGATCCACATCTCGATTTGGGTTTTAAGAAAGCATTCCATCCGACCCTTCCAATAACGAAAGTCATTACCGTTGTAAAACGGGGTCAAGGTGCTAAACCCTTCGAGATGGGCCATTTAAAAACAAGAAGAAGAACGACGAAAAGAATCTTGCAAAACACACACGGAAAGAATATTCCAAGACTTTCGTCTTGGATTAGTAGTGCGGGAAGTAAAAAAAGATATATAAAATGTAACTTGCAAAAAGAAATAAACAATCAAATGTGAATGTCGTTGAAGTTCCGGAGGACAACCTTACTCGGGATCTAACCCGAAGGACAACCTTATCCGGATCCTAAAGCCTCTAATGCAATTCTATATGTAGGAGAAGATAAGCAAGTGAAATAATTATACGAAAACAGAAATAAATAAATAAAAAATCTGTAAAAAAAAGAAAAACAAAGCTAGATTGGTGGTTTCACCGAATCTTAGCGCCCCCGGCTCTGATACCAATTGTTGGATCGAAAGTGTCGCTAGAGGGGGGGGTGAATAGCGATACGGTGTCGTTAAAAACTTTTGCAATAAGTAAAAAGCAAGTAGAGAGTGCACAATGAAATATAAAGTAGACAAGATATTTTTACGTGGTTCACAATCTTTCGATTGCTAATCCACGGCCCTAGTGATCCTTGATCACGTACGGAGGGCAATTCACTAAAACCACTCCTCCTCGTTGGAGGTAGAAGCAACGATTACAAAAAGAAATCAAGGCAAAGGGACACTCCCCCTTTCCTTGTTACGATTAAAGCACAAAGACAATTTAAAGAAGTAGAACTTAAATAAATATACCGACAACTCTTATAAGTAGAAGATGTAGCTTTCGTTGTCGGCGGCACTTCGTCGTAGCAAATGTGAGTAGTAGTAGCGGCGTTACGACGGCGTGTTGAGAGCTCTTGATGTCTTGTTATTTGCTTGGCTTGAACATGTCTATTTATGGATATTGATCTATGAATTTAGACATAGGTAGTGTCCAAGGTGAGGTTCTTATCCCAACTCAAGGATGAGGTGTTTCATCCAACCACCTTGTGCCACCTCAAGGAAGCCTTCACGCCAAGAAGAAGCCATCCAACTTGTGCCACATCATGGGAGCCAACCATCTTGTGCCACCTCAAGGAGGCCTTCACGCCGAAGAAGAAAGCCATCCAACATGCC
>CM046002.1:40024898-40094356 GCA_025175895.1 Wurfbainia villosa | reverse complement strand
GGAGTGAAAGCATTAGCCTCTCCAAGGCTCCCAAGCCCTCCTTTTATAGAGAGGAGGGCCTTTTCCCATTGGGCATGCAGCAGTCGAGTACCACTATAACGGATTGCCTCCAATGGCTTCTGGCCAAGCCTGAATCGCGGTCATCATAGCTCATCGGTAACCTCGAAAGTACGATCGCTATACCGGCACAATCGATCACCAATCACCGATCACACCGACTACGAGAAGTTCTATGCCTGTTGATAACTGTCATTTTGTCGTATTATTTTGGTCATTAATCTCACTGTTTTTATCCACTCGAGTGATTTATTGTTGATTATTAACATATTTTATGAGTTTGGATTCATTTTGGACCTTATTGTAAATTCTCCTAAATTTGTGGATTTATATGCAAATTTTATACCTTATTTATAGGAGATCAAGATGAGCCAATGGACTAGACTCGAGTTAGATCAAATGTGGCCTAATCCAATGTCATAATGGGCATTTCAAACTGGATTAATCTGGACCATTAATCAAGATCAGAGGTAATTCAATCAAGGGACCAAATCTGAGCAATATGCATCGTCCGATGAAAGTAGCAGATTCTGAGACATCAATCCAGATCTAGAGAGATCCAGTCCTTACATTTAGATATGGACATCTGAGCCCTTCATCCAGATTCGACCGATCGTGATTATCCCTTCAGATTGATCAGATCCGTTCATTCCAAATTGGAGGAATCTGAGCCATTGGATGCACAACCAACTTAAAGGATTAATCAACTTAATCAAACCCTAGCTCTAATGGATGACCAAGATTGGAGGTCCATTGGATTGGACGGTCATGGAAATTTCCCTTTAAAAACCAACAATTTCCCCTCTCACGGAAGATCGCGCAGCACAGTTTTCTCCTCTTCCATCGCGTGACGTCGGCACGACGCTCTCCTCTCTAACGCACGAGCAGTGGCCCTTCTTCATCTCGGCACCGGTGACGATTTCTTCAGCTCCTTCCGGTGACCCCCCCTTCTGACAACTAGTGGCAATCGCCTCCAATCCTCGCCAGCCGACCGAGATGCCGAGATTTTGCCAGCTTGTCGACAACGAGTAACGACGACGATTTCGGTGAATTCCCCTTCTTCATCGGCATTCCATTTCCTTCCCACAGCACCGATTAGGCTGCTCCACCTCAGATTCCCTCCTTAGCTGCGCCGATTGGGCAGCTCCGCCCTCCATCGCCGGTGAAGCTGTGATTTCACAGTTCAGACACTCCATTTCATCCGTAGTTACGCCGATTGGGCCACTCCACCATCACAATTCATACCTGGGTTGTGCTGATTGGGAAGCCGCGCAAACCATCAGCCGGAGCAGTGGTTCGCATCCATCCGTATTCCCCTCGTGGATTCACGGAGGAGTTCCGCCTCGACGACAGTCTCCTAGCTTCACCAGATTCGAGAGAGCAAGGAGACACCATAAGATTTCCAAATTTGGGAGTTTGTGCCATCGTCATCCACCACTAGAAAAAGTTGTTCGAGTTGTAGTCGTTGCCGGAGACGGAAGGTCCCTGCTCCAAGTGGAGAGGAGCGTCACTTGATTTTATATTTGGAAGTCCACATTTAGAATTACACATCCTAATTTAATTTGTTTTATGCTTGCATGATGTTTGATTAAATGTTTCCTTGAGTAATTAGGTTGTAGTTGGTTAGTTTAGATTTAATTTCATGTTATGTTTTACTCTCAAGTTATTCCGCATATTTAAATGAAGGGTTTTTCTTATCGAGTCCGTGAGGAGAAACTTCGCTTCCCACTTCACCTCGGTTGCTTGATTATGGCGATCCCTTCTATGTCCCCGGATTAAAAAAAAATTAATCCTAGACAAAAGGGATTGCCAAAGCAACCAAGTCATCGTTGTGCTATTCGTTTAGAGAGGTCACTTGAACAAACTCATTGTTCAAGCGGCCATCCTCTATTCTACGAGTAGCCGCAGAATAGACGATGTCCGGATCACCGGTTTTTTTTGTGTTTATGCTCGGGATCCAAGTATTATTTAGCCATATACAGATTTATATCATGCTCAGAATTGAAAAACAAATACAAACATATAACATATAAAAATTAGAGAATCGATATACCTCTCGATCTTCTAATGTATGACCTTCCTCCTTTCGGACATCGTGTGGGCGACGATCTATCAAAAGTCGAAGCTCCTAGATTGCAAATCTTCCTTCCTTGCTCTTCCAAAGAAAAGAGGAAGAATAGAAACAAGGTTCTTCTCCTCCCTAAAACCAACCAACAAGGAACAAAAGAGATCCTTGCCGCCGGCCAACTAGGAGGAGGAGTTTGTGGTGGAATCCGGCCAAGACACCAAGGGAAGCCCTATATCTTGTTTCCACCACCTAAGGAGAAGGAGAAGAGAAGATTTGGCCGTCAGCCAAGGTTGGAAAGGGGCTGGAAAAGCTTGTTGGATGCCCGCTAATGAAGGAAGAAGAAGAAAAGATAACCTTCCTTATTTGGTGTCGCCCTAGCTTCCAAACCCTAACCCTAATCCTATCTCAACTAGGATTCCTTCTCTTGCCGCCCAAAAACCCTAGCTCTCTTGGATGATGTTCACGCCAACTCCCTTTCCCTCTTTTTATAGATTTAGAGATAAGTCATGATTTAATCTCCTCCATTGGTTCTAGGGATTTAATCTCAACCGTCAGATCTAGAGATTTAATCTCAACCGTCAGATCTTAGAGATTTAATCTCTACCTATGGATCTTAGAATTTTATTTCTATCCATTGGATCTAAGCTTCATGAGGTGTTAATAGGCTACATTAGGGACCATGAGGAGGAGTTGGATCTTGGCCACCCATGGATCAAGCCCACATAAAGTCCGATCCACTAATGATAATCCAATCCACTAAAGGATTATCATTGATCTACCTCACCAACGCCCATATGATAATATGACCTCCATATATTTTTTGTACATTTTCTCCCTGTATTTAAGATCTCGAATGTCCGTCGATTAATTAATTTACTGACCATTAATTAATCGACATCTAACTCCTTGAGTAGTACCACTCAACCTTTTCATCAAGCCGGACCAAGTCCACCTGCAGGGTTTACATGATGAACCTTATGAGCTCCTCAAGGGGACATCATCATCCTAATATATAGGACACGATTTCCTCCTATAATCAACGACACACCATATAAATAATATCATCTCCCAACTTATCGAGTCTATCGATTTAATCTATAAATCTCGTCCATTGGTAAATCAAAGAGATGACTACTAAGTATATGTGCCCGTTATTATATTGGGATTAAGAGCATGTACAAAATAATATCTGAGGTTCGATTCGATTATGTAGTCAGCAATAAATCGAATCACCTCTATATCGGTCCTGCTCAATACACACAAAGTGTTGGTGCAGGGGCACTAGATAATCGAACCTGTGTTTTGATTATGACAAAGACACAAAATTAAGTTTACATCGTTATCTCACGAGCTAAATCGAGTGTGCAGAAAAGTACTAAAGCTGGAGCTGAAGGCTAGTGACACCCGGAGGAAGCCGCGGTGGTCGGGCGACACTCGAGTGACTTCGGAGGGAGCCAAAGGAATCGAGTGGAAGGCTGGAAGTGAGAGTTACAAGGTAAGTATCGAGGAAATCTTGTGTGAGTGAAAGATTGTAAAGTCGTGTTCTCTTTATGGGGATGACCGTAGGCGGCGATCCGACTAAGACTTCTTGTGAAAGGTCTAGGTCGAGATCGGACGGTTAGAAATCATCGTATTTATCATTTTCTGAGCTAACCTCTTCTCGCAGGAAGTGGCCGGTGCGATCATCCGGGCGTTAGGCGGCCGATCGGTGCTCATCGATCGATAGGAGGCATCAGTTGACTGATGGGGATGAATCAACCTTTGTGCTAAGTCAAAATGGATAACGTTTGACGCGGCCACTTCGCGATAAAATTTGGACAACTTCGTGATCTGTTCCGAAATATGAGGAGACAAATTTAGAGGCCAAAATCTAAAAAAGGAGGGGAGGATTCCAACTCCAAATATCATCAAGTTTATTCATCAAGTGCTCCTACAATGCCAACGCTCCAACACCGTCATAACGCCGACGCGACAACAAGCTCAGATCTTCTTCGTCGGCGGCAGCATCTAGTAATATATTTTAATATTGTATTCGTTGTTTTTATTCGTAACGAGGTGAGGTATGCTTGTTGCCTCATCCTCGTACTTCCGGATTTTGTGATCGTTGTCTCCTAACTCCAACGAGGAGGAGACGTTATAGTGTTTTGCCCTCCGTACGCGGTCTAGGACCGATAGGGCCTTGGAGTAGCAACCGCTGGGTTGTGAACCAAGTAAAATAAACGTGTCACTTTATTTTCCGCTGTGCTTACTCGTTTACTTGTGTCTCAACAAACGAATTCGAACGAAAGATTCAGCGGTCGAGTGAGACTCCATTCTGTGCTCAATTTCTCGAGCACCAGTCGACTGATCACAAGATCAGTTGACTGCTCGACCAATCAATCGACTGCCCACCTATGGAAGTCGACTGCTAGGGCAATTTCCACAGTCAAACCCTAGTTGACTCAGGCCAGTCGACTGCCAAATGGCACCAGTCGACTAACACACCTCAAACATGAGGTTTTAGCCCAAGTATGGTTCCCCCATACTTGCTAGACCACCCTTAGCCTAGACCTAAGCCTTCTAGCCACCTCCATCAGCCTCACGCCTCTCGGATCCCTCCAAGTCATCCATGACTTGTTCATCCATCGCGCTAGCCTTCAGGTGCTTCCATCGGCTATGTCACGCTAAAGGTGTCTACACCGCCATGGCACATTGGACTTACGCCGCCAACCATTGGACTTATGCTGTCAAGACTTCACGCTTGGACGTTACGACATCAATATTCCCCTTGGACTTCTCAAATGCCAAGACTCAAGCTTGGACTTTCCCTTGTCAACCCATGTTGGACTTTCCATGCCAAGACCCATGCTTGGACTTTACTTTGCCAAGACCCATGCATGGACTTTACTTTGCCAAGACCCATGCTTGGACTTTACATTGCCAAGACCCATGCTTGGACTTTCCCAAATGCCAAGTGTCCCACTTGGACCTTCCATGCCAAGTATCCAAGACTTGGACTTTCCTATGATAATTACATTGTCATATGTTTTTGTCTAACATCAAAACATCTCTCGAGACAAGCTCGAGTCCTGGTCAATCGTGACCTGGGCCGATTGCACCAACAATCTCCCCCTTTTTGATGTTTGAAAAAAACCAAACAAACCATTTGAGTTAGACCATCTAACTCAAAAACTCCTTACCAATTATCCCAAATTGGTAATCTTATCTTTCTCCCCCTTTTTGACATACATCAAAAAGGTTATCTCTCCAAGAAGGTCAATGTCTCATGTCCCAATGAGATCTTACAATCTCTCCCTTGATCCAAAAATACCTAGGATGCCTACCATCTTCCTAGTGATAAGTCTCATATCACTCAAGAGAGGCAATCCTATCCACTCTCCCAATTTCCAAATTGGGTCTCTCAAAATCCCATCAATTTTCCCAATTGATGTCCTTTTCCCATAACTTCTCCCCTTCAAGAAGAAAAACACATCCATCATACAAAGATGGTTACCTCCCCTTAACGGCTTGCTCCCCCTTGACCATTGCACCAACAATGTCCTTGGGAAGTCCTTAAGACAATAGGAACTCTTAACCATCAAAATTAAGGTTCTAAGTTTAAACATGAACTCTTTCACCCTTAAATTTTATACTTTGACCTAACACCTCTCCAAGTCCATATCCAATGGATTTTCACCCTTTATAATGCTTCCCAAAGCATATCATAGGGTTAAGAGTGGTTAGGGACCTTAACCGCAGCTGAATACGGGCTAAACAAATCTAGTTTTCCCGAAATCAGCATTGGCAGTCGACTCCGTCAGTTACCAGTCGACTGCCACCCAGGGCAGTCGACTGATAACTGAAATTTCCGAATTACAATTATCAGAGTCGAATTTCAGAAAATCATAAGTAATTCTACGTATATTGAAAAATCACAAAAATTGATACGTATATTACTTATAGTCAATACAATGGGTGAAAAATAATAGAAAAATATTTTATCTATAAAATATTGAAATTGATATAAAATTTAAAAGTGAAGAAAACTTTTAAGTTTTGGCTCACTTTGTATCAACTTCATCAATGGTGATTGCTATCAAAAGATATACTTCACCAAGGTTTTCTAAAATGATTTTAAAATATTTTCAAAACCTTATTTTGGATCATATTCCTTGGGCTCAATGTACATGACTTGTACACAAGCTTTTCCAATGATCCACCACTCATATAAGATGAGTTTGAGTTCATCTAGATGCAAAAACTATGCACCTTGAACTTAGCTCAATGTTATGAAGTGAAATATGATATGTTTATGAAATGAAATATGATATGTTCATGAAGTGAAATATGATATGTTTATGAAATGAAGTATGATATGTTTGCGAAATGAAATATGATATGTTATGATAAGAAGCATGTAAGTATTTTACCTTCTGCATGGCTTGTACCAGGACCCTAACAAGGTCCAAAGGGATGGGCTCCTAAGTTGCCCTAGGCCGACGGACTAAGATTGGGCCTAGGATGGGCTTCTATGTTATGATTGCCCCTAGGTCGACGGACTAAAATCGGGCCTAATACGGGATGGGCTCCCAGATGTCCTAGGCCGACGGACTAAGATCGGGCCTAGGATGGGCTTCTATGTTATGGTGATGGCCCCTAGGTCGACGGACTAAGATCGGGCCTAGTAACCTAGTAGATTCGAGACTTGCTACCTCGGGTCTATTTAGGGATGCGCGCTATGATGATGATGATGTGGTACAATGTCGGGCCCAATATGTTGAGATTTATGTTTACGTACCTATAATATATGTTTTCAAAGAGCATCCTGCATATGTTTACATGTTATGATTGTTATGTTTACATGTTATGATTGTTATGTTTACATGTTATAATTGTTAGGTTTACATGTTATGATTATGTTTGCATGTTATGATTATTATGTTTACATGTTATGATTGTTATGTTTGCCTGTTATGATTGTTATGTTTACATGCTATGTTGCTATGTTATATAGGTTGCATGTTATGTTTGATTATGTCATATATGTACATGATATGTTGCTATGTTATGTTTGCTTATGTCATATATGTTACATGTTATGTTGCTTATATGTTATGAATGTTACATGTTATGCTTAATGTCGATGTATGGTTTTTGTGAGTAGGACAGGATCTTACTAAGCCTATGTGCTTATAGTTTATATTCCCTTGTACTGCAGATAAGGGTAAAGGGTGGATAAACTAAAGGGAGCAGCAGAAGGGGCAAAGTGTGTGTGGCAGTGGCATGGTGGAAGAGATCTGTTATGTCCCTTATGCATGTTTTCCTTAAGATGATTTGTTTATGGACTTGAATTAAGAACTAAGTACTTATGAAATAATGATGCATGCTCTATGTTAAGAAGAAGTACCTACGAAATGACGATGCATGTTTATGTTTAAAAGAAAAAAAAAATATATGTCTAAAGTCTTCCGCTGTAAGTAGTACGATGTATGTATGTACGATCGCGTCGCGCCGCCCTTCCGGACCCTAGGAAAGGGCGGGCGTGACAGGTTGGTATCAGAGCAGATCTGCCTTTCCACTACACACACATCAAGCTCCAAATCCTGCCGCTCCAAGTAAGAATTTCTATGCCTACATTATTTCTTTCATGTATAATAACAAATGCCTCTAGCTTAAATATGCCTGAAAATATGTATGCCTGAAAATATATATGATGACCTTATGCTAGCTTTTAGTTTAACTTTGCATAGATAAATGAACGATAATCTTATACTAGCCTTACTCTAATATATGAAGATAAACATGGCTAGAAGACGTAGTAATAGGGTCGATGAGATAGTAATATATGGAAGACGTAGTAATAGGGTCGATGAGATAGTAATATAGGGAAGACGTAGTAATAGGGTCGATGAGATAGTAATATATGGAAGACGTAGTAATAGAGTCGATGAGACAGTACCCCCACCTTCTCTTATGCATGTGGTTACTGAACTCCAGTGTTGTTGGTCAAGAAGAAAGATGGGTCTATGCGAATATGCATAGACTACCAAGCGCTGAATAATGTGACGATCAAGAACTGGTACCCTTTACTGCGGATTGATGACCTGTTCGACCAACTAAAGGGTTCCACCGTCTTCTCTAAGATTGACCTAAGGTCTGGCTATCATCAAGTAAAAGTGAAATCAAATGATATACCAAAGATGGTCTTCCGGACAAGATACGGACATTACGAGTTCGTAGTTATGCCCTTCGGAGTGACGAATGCACCTGCTCTGGTCATGGATTTGATGAATCGGGTATTCTCGGCATTCCTCGACAAGTTTGTGATCGTCTTCATCGACGACATACTGATATATTCGAGAACCCCAGAAGAGTACGCAGAACACCTGAATGTGGTATTACAAATTCTTCGGGAAAAGCAGCTAATTACAAAGTTCTCCAAATGCGAGTTCTGGCTCGAACAAGTATCATTTTTGGGTCATGTTATATCCAAGCACGGAGTGATGGTAGACCCAATAAAGATTGAAGTCGTGAGTAACTGGAACCGACCAAAGAATGCCAGCGAGATCAGAAGCTTTCTTGGGCTAGCAAGCTACTACAGGAAGTTTGTAGAGAACTTCTCTAGGATTGCGACTATGTGATCCTCACCAGAAAGAACAAGAAATATGAATGGACGGATGCCTGCGAGAGGAGTTTCACAGAATTGAAAAGGAGACTGACCAGCGCTCCAATCCTTGCTCTTCCGGATAGTAACGAAGGCTTCGACATGTACAGTGACACTTCCAAGTTGGGACTTAGAGTTGTACTCATGCAGAATATTGGCAAGGTCATTGCCTACGCCTCTAGGCAACTCAAGGAACATGAAAGGAATTATCCCACCCACGATTTAGAGCTAGCGGTCATGGTCTTTGCTCTCAAAACATGGAGGCATTATCTATATGGAGCTCAGTGTAGGATTTATACAGACCACCAGAGTCTGAAATATTTCTTCACACAAAAAGACTTGAATATGAGACAACGCAGATGGCTCGAGCTCGTCAAGGATTATGACTGCGAGATCTTCTACCATCCGGGAAAAGCAAACAAGGTGGCTGATGCACTCAGCAGGAAGTCCTGCGCCACCTTGATGTCTCTATCAGTGTTATCTCGGCCCTTAGAAAAGGAGATTATGCGTTATGGGGTTGAAATTATTTCCGGACAACTCTTGACCATGATGATAGCACCAACGATGTTCGATGATATACTGGAAAAGCAAGCCCATGACCCAAGCATCCAGAGGATCAAGCAAGATGTCCTAGAAGGAAAGGACGACGGGTTTCGTATCTCTGATAGTGGAGTACTCTACCTCAGGGATCCCTTGTGTATTCCCGATGATCCAGAATTATGGAAGAAGATATTTGAGGAAGCTCACGGAACTCCTTATGCGATGCATCCTGGAACCACCAAGATGTACCAAGACCTGAAAAGAAAATTCTGGTGGTTCGGAATGAAAAGAGATGTGGCTCAGTATGTCAGTACCTGCCTGACCTGCCAGAGGGTTAAAGTAGAACACCAGAGACCTGGAGGAACACTGCAGCCGATCCAGATTCCAGAATGAAAGTGGGAAGATATTTCTATGGATTTCATCTCAGGATTGCCCAAGATGACAAACAGATATGATGCTATATGGGTAATTGTGGACCGATTGACGAAATCTGCCCACTTCTTAGCAATCAAGATGACCTATTTGACTGAGCAACTGGCTCAATTATATGCTAAGGAAATTATCAGATTACATGGGATTCCTAAGACCATCATTTCTGACAGAGATGGTCGTTTTATTTCCCATTTCTGGTAGTGTGTTCAGAAGGCACTTAGCACGAAGCTATTGTTCAGTACCGCCTTCCATCCTCAAACGGACGGACAGACCAAAAGAGTAAATCAAGTACTGGAGGATATGTTACGAGCTTGCGCCCTGAATTTCAAAGGTAGCTGGTGCCGATACTTATGTTTGGCAGAATTCGCCTACAACAATAGCTACCAAGCTACTATCGGAATGGCACCCTACGAGGCTCTATACGGGAGGAAATGTAGATCTCCTATATGCTGGTATGAGGGTGGTTAAAAGAAAGGGATGGGACTCCAGACAGACTTCATTGACGACACCACCCGGGCTATCCAGAACATCTGTCAAAGAATTGAAACTTCTCGGAGCCGGCAAAAGAGCTATGCAGATATACGGCGTAGACCGTTAGAATTCGAAGTCGGGGACCTGGTATTCCTCAAGGTGGCTCCTATAAAGGGAGTGATGAGATTCGGAAGGAAGGGTAAGTTGAGTCCGTGTTATGTGGGACCGTATCCGATATTGCAGAGGGTTGGCAAGGTAGCTTACAAGTTGGAGCTGCCTCAAGAGATGTCGGTTGTCCACAACGTGTTCCACGTTTCGATGCCTAGGAAGTGCATTTCTAGTGCGGACCAAATGATCGAGCCACAAACAGTGCAAGTTCAAGAGGACCTGAGTTATGAAAGTCGGCCTATCCAGATACTCAACCGAGAAGTCAAGCAACTAAGGAACAAAGAGGTGCTCTTAGTAAAGGTCCTGTGGCAAAATCAACGGTATGAAGAAGCTACCTGGGAACGCGAGGAGGACATGAAACAAAAGTACCCAGAATTGTTCTAAGTTTCGAGGATGAAACTTTTAAAAGGTATAAAGGATTGTAACGCCCGTAAAATTTTTAGCAATTTTACAAGAATTTTTGGTTGATTATGATGGGCTTTATGTGGGCTCTTTCAAAAATAAAAGAAAATGAGCCAAAAAGGATGCAAGGCCTAGGAATTGAACCCCAAACCTCTAGAGATAGCCAAGCCCTATAGTTGCATTCAATAACCAGAAGCCCAGCAGGGTTGTACTATTAGGGGAATATGGGAAGTGATAGTTAAGGGTAAGGGAGGCTAAGGGACACTTCAAATGAATAAATAGGGGAATGAGGAGACATGAGGAAGCAAACTTGACATTTTCTCCTCTCTTCTTCTTCCTCACCGAACCCTAGAGCTCCCCCTTCTCATCCTTTGTCCGAAAGTCATCCAAGCAAGAAGAAGGCTAGGATTGCTTCCCTTAGGTCACCTTCCAACCAAAAAGCAAAGCGAAGGATGTAAGTATCCCCTCACCTGCATACAAGTAGCTTTTCGATTGAAGTTTGTGTCAAATTCTCCATGATCCATTCGGCCAAGTCTTTTACTTGAGTTCTCCAAGAAGTTCTATGCCATACTTGTATGAATATGATGATGTTAGGATGTTAGATGGATTAGGTTAAGAGTTTAACCCTAAAAGCCCCCTTGACCATTCGGCCAAATCTTTTACTTGAAGTTCTCCATGAAGTTCTATGACTTGTATGAATATGATGATGTTAGGATGTTAGATGGATTAGGTTAAGAGTTTAACCTAAAATCCTCTTGACCATTCGGCCAAATCTTTTACTTGAAGTTTTCCATGAAGTTCTATGCCATACTTGTATGAATATGATGATGTTAGGATGTTAGATGGATTAGGTTAAGAGTTTAACCCTAAAAGCCCCCTTGACCATTCGGCCAAATCTTTTTACTTGAAGTTTTCCATGAAGTTCTATGCCATACTTGTATGAATATGATGATGTTAGGATGTTAGATGGATTAGGTTAAGAGTTTAACCCTAAAGGCCCTCTTGACCTTTCGGCCAAGACCTTTACTTGGAGTTTTCCATGAAGTTCTATGCCATACTTGTATGAATATGATGATGTTAGGATGTTAGATGGATTAGGTTAAGAGTTTAACCCTAAAAGCCCTCTTGACCTTTCGGCCAAGACCTTTACTTGAAGTTTTCCATGAAGTTCCATGTCATACTTGTATGAATATGATGATGTTAGGATGTTAGATGGATTAGGTTAAGAGTTTAACCCTAAAAGCCCTCTTGACCTTTCGGCCAAGACCTCTACTTGAGTTCTCTATGAAGTTCCATGCCATACTTGTATGAATATGATGAAGTTAGGATGCTAGATGGATTAGGTTAAGAGTTTAACCCTAAAAGCCCCCCCTTGAACATTCGGCCAAGACCATAACTTGGGCTCACCATGATAATCCATGCTATATCTTGTATTAATATGATGATGAGGATTTTTAGATGAGTTAGTTAAGTGATGGACCCATGAAAACTTGTTTGAACCATTCGGCCAAGACCCCTAATGTGTTCCTTATGCCATGCTTTAGGTGAGTTCATGATAACTTGTGATATTAAATGATGCTAGATGAAGATAACATGCTCTAGGTTAGGTTAACATGTGTTTTATGCTTAGGTGAGTTCATGTTAACTTGTGATGTTAAATGATGCTAGATGAAGATAACATGCTCTAGGTTAGTGTTTACTTACTCTTGATGTTTATGCCTTATGTCATGCCCTATATGTGTGTGATATTTAAGATATGTTATGAAATGAAATATGATAATGATTATGAAATAAAATATGATATGTTCATGAAATGAAACATGATATGATTATGAAATGAAATATGATATGTTTATGAAGTGAAATATGATATGTTATGAAGTGAAATATGATATGTTCATGAAATGAAACATGAAATGTCATGAAGTGAAATATGATATGTTTATGAAATGAAATATGATATGTTCATGAAGTGAAATATAATATGTTTATGAAATGAAGTATGATATGTTTGCGAAATGAAATATGATATGTTATGATAAGAAGCATGTAAGTATTTTACCTTCTGCATGGCTTGTACCAGGACCCTAACAAGGTCCAAAGGGATGGGCTCCTAAGTTGCCCTAGTAGTGGACTAAGATCAGGCCTAGGATGGGCTTCTATGTTATGATTGCCCCTAGGTCGACGGACTAAGATCGGGCCTAGTACAGGATGGGCTCCCAGATGCCCTAGGCCGACGGACTAAGATCGGGCCTAGGATGAGCTTCTATGTTATAATGATGGCCCCTAGGTCGACGGACTAACATTGGGCCTAGTAACCTAGTAGGTTCGAGATTTGCTACCTCGGGTCTATTTAGGGATGCGCGCTATGATGATGATGATGTGGTACAATGTCGGGCCTAATATGTTGAGATTTATGTTTACGTACCTATAATATATGTTTTCAAAGAGCATCCTGCATATGTTTACATGTTATGATTGTTATGTTTACATGTTATGATTGTTATGTTTACATGTTATGATTGTTATGTTTGCATGTTATGATTGTTATGTTTACATGCTATGTTGCTATGTTATATAGGTTGCATGTTATGTTTGATTATGTCATATATGTACATGATATGTTGCTATGTTATGTTTGCTTATGTCATATATGTTACATGTTATGTTGCTTATATATTATGAATGTTACATGCTATGTTTAATGTCGATGTATGATTTTTGTGAGTAGGACAGGATCTTACTAAGCCTATGTGCTTATAGTTTATATTCCCTTGTACTACAGATAAGGGTAAAGGGTGGATAAACTAAAGGGAGCAGTAGGAGGGGCAAAGTGTGTGTGGCAATGGCATGGTGGAAGAGATCTGTTATGTCCCTTATGCATGTTTTCCTTAAGATGATTTGTTTATGGACTTGAATTAAGAACTAAGTACTTATGAAATAATGATGCATGCTCTATGTTAAGAAGAAGTACCTACGAAATGACGATGCATGTTTATGTTTAAAAGAAAAAAAAATATATGTCTAAAGTCTTCCATTGTAAGAAGTACGATGTATGTATGTACGATCGCGTCGCGCCGTCCTTCCGAACCCTAGGAAAGGGTGGGCATGACACATAAAAGGTTTAAGGGATCGGTGTGTTGATATCCCATCCAAATTGTTTTTGTACTTCCATCTTCATCCTCTAGCGTGCTCCCTTAGTTGTTAAACCTTGAAGAGCGGTCTCGCTCTGATACCACTTGTAGGGGATCGATTGGATGCTAGAGGGGGGGGTGAATAGCGTGTTACCGTTCGTTGATGGAATTCGATCGTGATCGCGTCTACAAATTGTGTTAGCGTAGCGGAATAATAATAATAATAACAATAACACGAAACACAATCACAAACACAAGATGTTTAACGTGGTTCGGAACTGAACGGTTCCTACTCCACGGATCGAGCTCTAACGAGCTCTAGCGACACCAATGCAATCACTAATCACAAATAACTCCTCCTCGACACAAGTCGGAGGTGGAGAAACCTCGTACAACAGATTACAACAATAATCTAAATGGATACAAGCAAATACAATAATAAAATATAATGCAAGTAAAGAAAACTACTTTACAATTTCTCTTTGAATGCTTGATCACTTGGTTGCTCGAAATCAACTTAGAGACCCTGATTTGCAATAGCAAATCACCTCAAAAGTCCTCAAGAAACCATGCTTTTTTCCTCCATCACGAGCTCCTTTTATAGCTTCAATCTGTGCTGGAAAAAGTCGATCTGTCGACTGGTCGGGACCATCAGTCGACTGATGCCACTGTTGTCGTGAGACAACGGCTAGATCCACGCTGGATAAGTCCAACGGATCCATCATTAGTCGACTGATTATGACCATCAGTCGACTGATCAAGCCATCACTCGACTATTGACCCAGCGGTCGAGTGAGACTCCATTCTGTGCTCGATTTTTCGAGCACCAGTCGACTGATCACAAGATCAGTCGACTGCTCAACCAATCAATCGACTGCCCACCTATGGCAGTCGACTGCTAGGGCAATTCCCGTAGTCAAACCCTAGTTGACTCAGGCCAGTCGACTGGCACACCTCAAACATGAGGTTTTAGCCCATGTATGGTTCCCCCATACTTGCTAGACCACCCTTAGCCTAGACCTAAGCCTTCTAGCCACCTCCATCAGCCTCACGCCTCTCGGATCCCTCCAAGTCATCCATGACTTGTTCATCCATCGCGTTAGCCTTCAGGTGCTTCCATCGGCTATGTCATGCTAACGGTGTCTACACCGCCAAGGCACATTGGACTTACGCCGCCAAGACTCCGCTTGGACTTTACGCTGCCAATCATTGGACTTATGCTGTCAAGACTTTACCCTTGGACTTTACACCGACAATATTCCCCTTGGACTTCTCAAATGCCAAGACTCAAGCTTAGACATTCTCTTGCCAACCCATGTTGGACTTTCCATGTCAAGACCCATGCTTGGACTTTACTTTGTCAAGACCCATGCTTGGACTTTCCCAAATGTCAAGTGTCCCACTTGGACTTTCCATACAAAATATCCAAGACTTGGACTTTCCCATGACAATTACATTGTCATATGTTTTTGTCTAACATCAAAACATCTCTCGAGCCAAGCTAGAGTCCTGGTCAATCGTGACCTGGGCCGATTGCACCAACAGAACCTTACCCCTTAATCGTTCGGTCACAACAGATCGGATCACACCCATAAGGAAAGCAAGATCGGAAATCTCAGTTACCCACCGAAATGCTCAAGCCCTGCTAAAAATAGAGTCACCTCAAACTCAATGTTGTTGTGAATAGAGATAATACAACCTCACTTGCTGCTATGAAC
Source organism: Wurfbainia villosa (assembly GCA_025175895.1). Lineage (NCBI taxonomy): Eukaryota > Viridiplantae > Streptophyta > Magnoliopsida > Zingiberales > Zingiberaceae > Wurfbainia > Wurfbainia villosa. The sequence continues at coordinate 40,078,723 of CM046002.1, read as the reverse complement.
GAAGACACACCAAATAACCTACATCATGACACAGCCATCACCGGCTTCCGGTGAAAGTTACTATGAACAACCCCCCTCCCTAAATTGCTCTGTTCGTAAAAAACAACTCAACATCGACAATCGCTAATACCCTATCACCACAACAATCCAATCTGAGAGTAAAGGACACTGCGGATGAGGATAGATCTCATCCGAGATCAAGGGAAAATGGACAATAATTTCACCTGCTACGACAACGATCGGCAGAGGCAACGCACAATTGGAAATAAGGTGAAGACTCCACCAATCCAAGCTCCCAGTGAATACACTCACCGAAATCATGCACAGTGGAGCTACGATCAATGGCTTCCACCAAGACGGACCTCCGCCGCGATCGTGTCAGCAGCCGTTATGGTTTGGAAAAGAAGAGTAGGAGAGGAGATCAGAAATCGCGATGGGAAGAAATCGGAGACAGATGAAAGAAAACCCCCAATTGGGAAAATGCTCAGGAAAAATAGCAGAGAAGAAATGAAGAATCGGACGAAAACAGATCGTCTTTAAGGAAAGAAACGGGTCCACCTTATAAGCTTTAAACCTAGGTAGGTTTAATTTAATCCCTAACTATCTCTCATTAATTTAATTATCCCAATAATAAGTTCTCTAATTAAAGAATAATAAAGATATTATTCTATAGCAATTTATTTGTGGTATTTTATAGTTATGCTTGCTAAACAGGCTAGGGTTGTGCCTTTTTGGCATGATCGTGCCTCTCAGCATGGTCAGGCTGCGTTCCTCTCTGGATGTGTCCAACACGGCCAGAAACACGCTCGTACCCCCGACACACTCGGGCTATGCTTTTTAGGCACAATCGTGTTTCTCAACATGGCCGGGGGCGTATGCTTCTCTAAACGTCGAATATGACCAGTGTTTTTGTGACACTTCTAGCATAGCTTGAGACACAACCGTGTTTCTCAAACACGACCTGACTCTACGGGCGTGCCTTACTCCATGGCCAACCCGTGGAGCACTCTTTCTCCCTTGTTTTTTTTGGTAAAGCATCACATGACCATGTCAACCATTGGCACACCCATGTTTAGCTCTTTTACTCCCCTTATGTACCCTTTTATGTTTGGTCCAACTAGACATCCTCTTTCTCATTCAGAATCTCATTCTCTAACTTATTTTATGTCTCTTGAGACATCATTGTGCATGTGACCCAATAAGTTCCCGGCTATATTGGTCATTCATAACTAATTATTAGTTATGAATAGATTATGAGTGTCACCTAGCAGTATATCATGACCAAAAAGTCAATGTTGACTTCAGAACAATCTTAAACCCCTTCAACAACTATAGTTATTTATGTTTTTATTTCTTTCATTCATCATATACCCACTTGGATTAGGACATAGTCTATGGTGTTCGTCCCCACTAGACTAACTACGTCACGCCTAACCCAAGTTAGTTCCTTGTCATGTGGATTCAAGTTACTCCATACATGTGTCCAAGAAGACTGTTTTCTTGACATGCATGCTTTGCCCAAGGATTTTTTAGTAACAATCCTGATAAGAGGCATAGAGTATATATCTCCTTTACATGAGTGATGAATTCTTCATTGGCTATTTTAAGATCTTATACTTATACTTAATCAACCCGGAATGACACCTCCTATGGAGATGGTTGCGAAGCAGTCAAAGTATAAGTCGTCATGACGAAGATGACTTGAATACCTTAAGTCTAAGGAAGCTTGCACTCAAACTGCAATGAAACTTCATTGACATAAAGAACCATATGAAGTTTCATAGCAAGTCACTCCAATGAACTAGTTACCCTTAACTAGCATCCATATGTTTACTCTCAACATCCTTATATACGAATGCTTGGATAAATTAAGAAGCATAACATGTGCTAGCCTCACATAATTGATGATGTCCAATGTCATCAATTCATTGACTATTGATAATTTCAATAGTTACATAATTACACATGATGAGATATTCATTAATTGTGACCAATCATAATTTCTCTCCTGCTATATATCATATTGTAGGCTTCAGTAAATGAGTTTAAGATTCAATCAAATATATAGAAAATGTACACTCAAATAGTGAATTTTTATTAATAACTTCTAAGACAATTACCTTAGGACATCTCTTTTTTACAACACTCAACCTTTAGAGACTTCTGTATGGTCCCACCGACTAGAACTTTTTTGTCTAGCCTCAACTATGACTTTTTTGTAAGCTCAATTTGCATATTAGATCACTAGATGACTTAACTTTTACCTCTTTACTAATATGAAACATCAAATTTAATCATATGGTGCTTCATCTACCAACAATCATAACTTTTTGACTCGAGTATCTTTTTAAATCGAAGCTCATTCAAATATCTTTATTTTTTTTTAAATTCCACATCTTAATATACCAGCACCTCCATGACACTGATTTCTAAAGATCAATACCATCATAGTATTGTTTTTTAGAAACCAACATAACCATGGTTCTAGTGTAATTAAATTGTACTACTAATTTTTAATAACTAGCATCATATTAATGTAGGGGATCGTATGTCGCTAGAGGGGGGTGAATAGCGATTTCGTCGTAGCTCAAAATTTGTTCATGTTCGCCTATAAAACTTGTTAACGCAGTGGAATAAATATAATAGTAAAAATAAAAACACAACAAACACACAAACACAAATGATATAACGTGGATCGAAACCTTAGGGTTCCTACTCCACGGGGCGAGCTCAACGAGCTCTAGTGATGCACATCACCACTAATACACTCCTCAGAACAATCCGGAGGTGGAGAAACCTCGTGCAAATGATTACAAAAGTAATACAAAAGATATAAGAAAATACAAAGATAATAATGAAATACAAGTAAAGAAAACTTTACAATTATTGCTTTGAATGCTTTGCTTGTTGATTGCTTTGGTTTGCTCTTGAAGGTTTGAAATGCAGCAGTAATTCTCCTTCAAAATCTCCCCAAAAATCACTGCAAAATCCTCCTTCTCGAGCTGCTTTTATAACCTGCATCGAGCTGATTTCGCACCCAGCAGTCAACTGTTCAAAACCATCAGTCGACTGCTCCTGTAACCGTTGTGAGACAATGACTTGATCCACGCTGGAAAAACTCCAACGGATAGCCCACCAGTCGACTGCCAAACCCTAGCAGTCAACTGACGGAGTTGCTCCATTAGTCGACTGCCCAATTAACTATGAAAGTTTTTGTGCCCATGTCCTCGACTAGTAATTGACTGACCTCTATGGCAATCGACTACATAAGGCCAGTCGACTACTTAAAGCTGACAGTCAATTGCCAAGACCACGCGGCCGCAGTCGAATGTCAGTCGACTGGTCATAATCTCAGTCGACTGCTCAGAGTCGACTCGGGTACCAAGTGTCAAAACACTTGACCAGTCGACTGGTCCATAATATCAATCGACTGATAAGCCTCAACCATGAGGTTTACCACAAGTATGATCCCCTCATACTTGTTAGACTACCCTTAGCCTAGACCTAAGCTTTCTAGCCACCTTCATCAGTCTCATGCCTATCGGATCCCTCCAAGTCATCCATGACTTGTTCATCCATACGTTAGCCTTCAGGTGTTTCCATCAACTATTGTCATGCTAACCGAGTCTATACCGCCAAGACACATTTGGGCTTATGCTGTCAAGACATACGCTTGGACTTTATGCTGCCAAACATTGGACTTATGTTGCCAAGATAATCGCTTGGACTTTACACTGCCAATATCACACCCTTGGACTTTCCTTGTCAACTCCATGTTGGACTTTTCAAATGCCAAGACCCATGTTTGGACTTTCCAATTGCCAAGTACCCATAACTTAGACTTTACCAATGCCAAGACTCATGCTTGGATTTTCCATGACAAGTGTCCCACTTGGACTTCTCCATCATATGGTCAACTCCATTTCAACCATATAGTCAACCCATTGTCAAACAATGATCAACTCGTCATCAAACATCAAAACACTAATCGAGTCAAACTCAAGTCTGATCAGTAGTGACTTGGGTCGATTGCACCAACAATCTCTCCCTTTTTTGATGTTTGACAAAACCACAAAAACCTTTGAGTTAGACCACCTAACTCAATCCAATCAATCTCTCCCAATTCTCCCAATTGGGCAATCTCAAATTCTCCCCCTTTTTTACATACATCAAAAAGGCTCTTTCTAAGGGTATCAATGTCTCATATTCTAATAAGATCTTACAATCTCCCCCCTTGGTTCAAAAACATCTAGGATACCTTCACTCTTCCTAGCGATTAGTCTCATATCACTAATGAGAGGCAATTCTTACATCTCCAATTCTCCCAATTCTCTAAATTCTTCCCTTTATGAGGAAGAACACATCTATCATCCCATGATGGATAACCTCCCCTTAAAGGCTTGTTCCCTCTTGACCATTGCACCAACAAGGTCCTTAGAGAGTCCCTAAGTCTATAGGAACACTAAACCATCAAGATTAAGGTCAAAAGTTCAAACTTGAACTTTCACACACCTTAAAATTCGATTCTCACTCTAAACAACTCTCCTAATCCATATCCAATGGATTTTCACCTTTCCAATGCTTTCTAAAGCATATCCTAGAATTATGAGCAGTTGGGGTGGCCTAAAATGGCTGAAATTGGGCTAAACAAACCTTGTTTATTTGAAATTAGGTCTGGCAGTCGACTTGGTTAGCAATTAGTCGACTGCCCTTTACGCCAGTCGACTGCCATAAACGACAGTCGACTGATTACTGTAAACGCATAAATCCATTTTCAGAAAATAAAATTTAGAAAATTATAAGTAATTATACATAATTCGAAAAATCATGAAAATGCATATGTATAATACTTATAATAATCGTTATGGGTGAAAAATATTTGAAAAATAAAATACCCATAAAATAGTGAGATTGATACAAAGTTTAAAAATAAAGAAAATTTCAATGTTTTGAGTCTACTTTGTATCAATTTCATCAATAGTGATTTCTATCAAAAGATAGACTACACCAAGATTTTTTCAAAACGATTTTGAAATGATTTTAAAATCTTATACTGGACCATGATCTATGGGCTCAATGCACATGACTTGCACATTAGCTTTCCCCATGATCCATCAATAGTATAAAATGAGTTTGAGTTCATCTAGATGCAAGAACTATGCACCTTGAACTTAACTCATTTTTCTAATATCTCACATATGTCTAGGGTGTATCAATACACACACCTATCAATTTGATATGAGATGTGGGTTTTGGTTATTCTTATACTAAGGTCTCATGCATTTTTTAGGCAACACTATTTGATTCCCTCATACATGGGACTTATCATGCTATAGTCCTTAAATCAATTTCAATTAATCCTAAATGCATGAATGATGATTATGACATATAATGATAGCATAATTAAAACATGTGTCAATAATCATAATGTCATGACATAAAAGCAAGACTAAAACTATCAAGCCCCGAGAGTATCTCGAGCCGAAAAATAAACGGACAACATCTCCTCTGTACGTGACACTATATCCTGTTGATACAAGGCCTTTCACCCATAATCACAACAACATATATAAATGTATATATAACAAAACACAGCGAAAAAATATCACAATAAAATAATAAACTACACACAATGCATACCGGTATGACTGACCATAACATAAAGAAAGCATCGTCAAAACCCGTATGTACATCAACAATGTCTAACACAATATCCACCATATAAATCCAGATCAATATAAGAAACATCCGAAACTAAAGGAAACATAAATTCAAAGTCGGGACCCTTGGAAGTGAGATGAGATGTTGTCATCCAGCGATGCTCCAAACTCATTACGAAGTCAGGTTACCTGTTACTTGGGCAACAAGAAAACCCAGGGTCTATGGTGGTGAGTACAAAACTCAGCGGTAATAAGAATAGAAGTGCATGCATAATATTTATATATATCACATGCGAGTCAACAATATGCTATTTAAAGGCATAACAGGTATACACCAGCATGATACAATAACTGTATGACTAAACTGATCAGCAATAACAACATAAGGTACTGACATATCTAAATATCGACAACGATGTAACTCATACAATCTGAGTATAAGTACTATAATACAACACCTACAACATGGTAGAGTAAATACTGACTCTGTAATCAATAACACCGACATACTAACATTCTATGTCAAATACACAATGAACCGAGTCCATCCCGTATCACCTCAAGGTACTGGTCAAAGGTATACAACAGTCTGACCAACTCAACACTGGTAATCCACACCCAACCATATAGAATATGCAAGTAGAATGCAAGATGATGTACAATCAAATGTAGCAAATATAGCTCAAACAAATGCAACATCACAACGATCATATATATAGACTCTATCTATATATATTCTCATCACACTCAACTATATATATATATATATATATATATATATATATATATATACAGGCAAACGTCATCTACCATGGCAATGCAAATGCATGGTTATGCCTGCGCACCCTACTAACTACCACGACCCCAGTGTGGCCTAGGTGACACGACATGATAACTGTCCCAACTCAACAACAACCATCGCTCTCGAGTGGTCGAGTGGGCAGTATGAACAAGTAGCATATAAGCGTAAAGAGCTAGCTACACAATAGGGTCCCTACTGCTGGCCACTCCGACTATCACAGTTCATGAGTGGTTGAGTGTCACACACCCAGGACAACTACACGCTACTCTAACAACCACTGTCAATAGTGGGGCGAGTGCGGCTCAACAAAATGTTATGCCCTTACACCAGTTACTCCTCCACGAGTAACCTGAGAGGCAGGATGATTGACGACCCTCTCAACCACAAGGGAGACCAAGTCGCCAGCATGCATGTAAATGGAATGAATGCACGACAACACATATATATGTCCACAACACACTCTCTATTCTATAAAGAGGCATATATAGCTGACAACAACTAAACTAGGGCCTCTAATCCGCAGCGACGTTGTATCGACAAATCACACGTCCATACACGACTACATGATCCATGGTAGATCTATACACAACATCAAGATATGATATGAAAACTCGCTTTACTTCTAGAACATCACCCCCCCCCCCCCCGATGATTTATCTAAATTGCACAATTCGGATCTACAACCGAATTTAGCTACGTAAACGTAGGTAAACCACTATAGGTCAACTTACCATAACCTCTATAATTCATAACAATGATGAATGAATAGATAACAATAATGACAGAGCATTTAAGTGCAAAGGCAAGTATCAAGCAATAGAAAAACTATAGTGGAGTCAAGGTCAAAGTGACAATAATATGAAATCATATACATTAGGGTTTAGCTACTACTTGACCAGGGTAGGAAATATTACCCACTATCATGTAAATCGTAACTGTCTTCACATCTGCAAACTCGCCTCGCATTAAAGTCCTATACACCATACAGAATACAATTTAATTCTATCGTACAACGAATGATAAAATCGAATCTTACATCAATTTTGTATTTCAATCTATAAAACGAATATTAACTAAGGTTTCGTTCACCCATCCCACATAATATCCGCTTTATCACCATGATGACATGCTTGCAATAATTAACCGCCACACTAACTCATAGCTACAATTCTACAACAAATCAATCCATATCCATTATGTTGCCACAACGTAGTTCATTACCATAATGTAACCAAATTAAAACTTACCTCATAGTGCTTCATAGCTTCTTGATTCACCTAAAATTCTCCGATATGAATCATTCGATTGAACTACAACCAAAACCCCATTTCATTTACCCTAACCCCTGTAATCACAATATCCAAGCTCACATCGAATCTGTAAATTCTCATATTCTCTTAATCTAAAGAAATAGAACATCACAGAGGTCATTTACCACAAATCGAGGGTGAAGACGATATGGAATCCTACAGCATTCCTGATCCTCTCGAACCGCCTCTAAGCTATAGATCTTGGTGGTAGGGTTATTCCCGTTCACGACGACAACTCCAGCCGAAATCCCCAGTCTAAGCAACAGGAAGATAAACAAAATTACCCAAATAAAATGTATAGGCTATCGTAATAGGAAATAGTTAATTGACAATACTATATGCCTTGAAGAATCTGTATAGCAACTTAGCGATGCAGCTGATGGTGGAACAAGCTCCAAAACGATTGCCGCAGCAACAATCGTGAGGAGAATGTCACTGGATTCATCGCTCGATTTGATTTGGGAAAAAGGCGACGTTGCATGAACCGTCGACAGAGGAAGGAGACGACCACCAACACGACTGCGACCGCGATCGAAGAGGTTGTTGACACTCATTGCCAATTGGATCAACGGAGCATAGCAAGCGGCAACACTGATCTTGCCGAGCTAAGCTTGTGTGAGTAGATCCAGTGGTGACCGTGAGCAGGATTGTCAGCGGGGCCTTTGGCACGCCAGCGAGAGGGTAGCGACGTCGGCGACAGATCGATCTCGTGTGTTCGGGAGAAGAAGAAATGACGGAATTGGAGAAGAGGAGTCGACGATCGAGAATGAGAAGGAATCGAAGAAGAAAAGGATTGGGCACGGGTGGGGAAGAGAAAGATCTCGGAAGAGAAGCCTCAGAAAAATCAGAAATTGGGGAAAAAAATTCTGAACCGGGTTTTTATAAGAAGCTTAATCTTAGAGTTAAGTTGCATTAACCCCTAATCAACCTTTCGTTAACCTAATAATCCAAACAGTTTTTTTTCTGATATCTCACAAAAACATACATGACAAAAACAAAACAAAATAGACCTAAGTATTATCATGACATTTTAAATAATAAAATGAAATATGATGTCATGACATGGCAAGACAAACAAAGCATGACAAGTATAAAATACAAAGGTATATAATACCTAAGTGTTAAGCTCAAATTGTCATTTTCTAGAATTAACACTAATTTGTCATAACCAACTCATCTTCCAAGTCTGTCAAAAACCCAAAATGACACACTATGACCTCTAAATTTAATTGTGCAAATTTGATCAATTTTTTAAACTTCTTAAATGATATTGGCACAACCTAACATCCTTTAGGATATGAAATTAAAACTTATTTCCAAAGTATCTCATTACCTTGGAAATGACCTAAAGTGCCAACTTTGCTATAGTTAGGTTAACTACCCATCTATTCAAGGTTGACACAACCTATCCCATTTAGCGTGAAAGAATCACACTCCTAGGAATCCAATACTTATTGGAACTCCTTGGGTTTGCAAGGTATTCATTAGGGATAACCTCCCTTGATACCTTCCTAATAATCCTTATAGGCTTTAAAGCATTGATCATTTGAGTCTTACCTAGGTTAACTCTAGGGGTAACTACCCTTGTAACCTTCTTAGTGGTTTCCTTAGATTTCCTTGAAACCTTAACCACTAGGCACACACCATGGTTAGCCTTAGGGATGACTTCCTTAGTAACCTTGGTTTTCCTAGACCTATGGATGGTTTCATAATCGAATGGAATACTATGGTAGATCTCTTTGGGCTTAAGTTTATGACCCAAACCTTTCTTGCCCCTAGATGGTTCTTGCCTCCTAGATCTTGATTTTTGATCATTTGACCATTGGATTTAATTTTGCATTTTCTTAAGGGTCTTCTCCATTTTTTCAAACTTTGTCCTCAAAGCTTGGTTCTCTACTCTAATTTTTCAATTTGGAATTTTCATTCTTTCTTTGGGAATGGTTCTTCATTTTAGGCATATGTCTACCCTTCTTAGGGTTAATGTCTAAACGATCTTCTACCTTCCTAATACTTTCCTTAGGTAGAATTGTTTTAGAGTTATTGGTTCAAGATTTATCCTTAGGCCGAAAATTATAACACATAGCACATAAACAAAAGATTTATTATTACTTGCATGCTTTTTGTGGTAAATTATAAGTGAATTAAAAGCATGCTTTTCATTATGAAACAAAGAAGATGGATTACTAAATTTTACCTTAGAGTTTGCTTTAGAAGCTCACCCTACATGTGATGTTCCTCCTTAACCCTTGGTTTGCTTCCTCCTCCTAGGGCATTGACTTCTATAATGTCCCTTTTGATGACATTTGAAGCACACCACGTGTTCCTTGCTTTTAATTGTCAGGGCACCGGGTTCCTTGACCTTTGGCATAACTTGTGTCATTTTCTTGACCTGTTTTAGATACTTGCTCTTGTAGTGTCCTACTTCCCTACACTCAAAATAAGTTATGTGATCTTTATTATTAACATATGTATTTGAGTTACCTAGGTCGGTGGTTAGAACCGGAGTTGATTCTTCATCTCTCCCGGAGGTAGATGGTTCTTCTTCTTGCTCCGGAGTGAAAGACCTAATCTCCTCCCCCTCAATCCTAGAGGTGGAAGCTTCCTCTAATTCTTCTTCCTCAGATGTTAATGACCTTTCAACCTTCGAATTCTCACACTCTTGTAAGGATGAACTTGCCTCTTCGGTCTCTTTCTCCAATTGAGCCATTGAACATTCTTGTCCTTTGGGCTCCTCTATTTCTTGAGTCGTTGTGGGTTCTTCATGGAATTTTGTCAATTCATTCCAAAGCTCCTTGACATCCTTATATTCACCTAATCTACACAAAATGCCATTAGGGATTACATTAACCAAAATATTTGTTACCCTTTCATTTATTTCGAAGCCTTGGATTTGCTCTTTGGTCCATTTTTTCTTCTTGAGATATCCACTTTTTGAACCCCTTGGAAATTCAAGTCCCTTTATTAGGATGATCCACTACTCGAAGTCCATCATCAAGAAATGCCCCATCCACATCCTCCATTGATCAAATCTCTTAGCTCCAAAAAGTTCATATGGAGGAGGCGTGTTGATTTCACGACCTAGTTTAAAACATGACTCCTCCATCTTCCTTCTTCCCTCTAGCAGTTTGCTTCTTCGATTGTAGGGTGAAGAGCGACTGCCTCGATACCACTTGTAGGGGGATTGTACGTCGCTAGAGGGGAGGTGAATAGCAATTTCGTCGTTGCTCGAAATTTGTTCGTATTTGTCTACAAAACTTGTTAATGCAGCATAATATATATAATAGTAAACACAAAAACACAACAAGCATACAAACACAAACGATATAACGTGGTTCGAAACTTTAGGGTTCCTATTCCACGGGGCGAGCTCAACGAGCTCTAGTGATGCACACCACCACTAATACACTCCTTCTCAGAACAATCCAGAGGTGAAGAAATCTTGTACAAATGATTACAAAAGTAATACAAAAGATACAAGCAAATACAAAGACAATAATGAAATACAAGTAAATAAAACTTTACAATAATTACTTTGAACGCTTTGCTTGTTGATTGCTTTGGTTTACTCTTGAAGGTCTGGAATACAACAACAATTCTCCTTCAAAATCTCCTCAAAAATCGCTGCAAAATCCTCATTTTCGAGCTGCTTTTATAACCTGCATCGAGTTAATTTCGCGCCCAGCAGTTAACTACTCATATCCATCACGATCGGCTCAGTAGTCGTTGTGAGACAACGACTTAATCCGCACTGAAAAAACTCCAACAAATAGTCCATCGATCGCAACCCTAGAATGACCCTAGCGATCTGCTAGTCGACTACGAAGTTTTTGTGCGTGTCCTCGACCGGATAATTGCTCAAGGCCAATTGATCGCCAAAGCCGATAGTCGACCGCTAAGGCCACGCGGCCATATCGAACGCCGATCGACTCGACCAATCGACTAGTCATAATCCCAGTCGACTACTCAGAGTTGACTCGACTGCCAAGTGTCAAAACACTTGACCAGTTGACTGATCTATAACCCCAATCGACTGATAAGCCTCAATCATGAGATTTACCCCAAGTATTATCCCTTCATACTTGCTAAATCACCCTTAGCCTAGATCTAAGCCTTCTAACCACCTCCATCAGCCTCACGCCTATCGGATCATTCCAAGTCATCTATGACTTGTTCGCTTATACGCTAGCTTTTAAGTGCTTCCATCGACTATTGTCATGCTAAGCTGATCTACACTGTCAAATCACATTTGATCTTATGCTATTGTCATGATTTATTTATTTTCAGCATCTTTGTCAGTTGGTTTCATAGTTAATACGACTGAGATAAATTATAATGGACTATATCTTTTAAATCGTTGATCAAAATAATGAAAAACTTTTGAATCCGAATAAAAATTTTAAATCCCTGCTGCAAGTCTTTTAGAGCAACTCTAAACATATTTCAGAGTAGTTGATTTTGCGAGTGGGAGTTTAGGCGTGCGGCGATAGTGTGGTTTGAAATTTAGAAACCTCGAATAATTTGGGAAGTGCCTCGCTCCAAACGACTGCGATAGTGCAGTTTCTAGCAGCGACCTAGCGGCTGGCAGTGGCGGGTGACGAGAGCAGAACGCCGTTTTCTAATGTTTCGTGCCCTAACTACTCGCCGATGCGTTGTCACCCGCCTCTTTTCCTCCTCTCGAACTTCCTCAAGTGGCATCTGCTTCGCTACTTCTTCATCTGCCGATGCTGCTGTCGCCGTTGGTGCCCAGACGGGTCTTTATGGCTTCGATATACTCAAGACCGCCGAAGGCTTCCGTAGATTCGTCAACGAGGCTATCAGTCGGTAAGAGAAATCCCGATACTCGAAAAGGAAATACTCGTTCCTAGTATTTTCCTAAACTGTTAACACCTCGGCTTTAGATCCGGAGATCTCGTCTCCTACATCTCTCAGTTGCCACCTTCGATGGAGGTTATCAGGGCAATGGACGAAATCTCTGATACTGTAAATCTCTATCTCATTTCTTTTTTTGTTTGTGTTTTTGTTTCTCGTTCTCAGAAGGCTTCATGTGTTCCTTTGATCTATCATAGGTCTGCTCGGTTATTGATTCCGCAGAACTGTGTCGGAACACCCATCCTGACAGGTTGTTGAACAGTTTCTTTTGTTTTCATCCTTTTTTAATATAATATTTCTGGTTCATTGATATTGACTTACGTTGGTACATTTGTGCTTCTTAGGGAATACGTGGAGGAAGCAAACAAGGCATCAATGAGAATAAATGAGTATCTCCATGTGAGTCTAAACTGTTTTTTTCACCGATCCATTTCTGTTTAGATTTTGTGGTGAATAGAAATGTGGTTATGCCTCTGCGCCATCAATCTATCCTTTGTTTAAAATGGACTCTGTGGCCAGATTTGTGTATGCTGTTGCACCTTATCAGGTGTAAACCCTTGAGTGGTATATATTTTCTACCAGATTGTAAATATGAACACCTGCAACTTCCAACTATAACTCATACATAAGGATCTGAAAAAGAACATTGACACAAAGGACCATATATTACATGCTGGATCATCAATCGCAAACACAAACTGCTAAACCACAGGATCTGAAGATTGTCCATCACAACATCAATGATCACTAACCACCGATCCATCACAGACAAATTATATCTTAGAATTCCTTATAAAACATGACATGCTGCATTACATGTCTCATCATTCACATCCCTAGATAAAAATTACAAGATGATAATCCCAACCACGCAAACAATGTCAGAGTGATTACTTGATATCAACCAATGTTAACTCCTCCTAGCTAGAACCACTACTGAACAATATACTTGTATTTGAGGCAAAGAAAAAGGAAAGTCAACACAAATGTTGCCTATGATTAATCAATATTGTAGGGAAAAGATATGCCAAATGTCTATTGCTCATGCACCATTAACTATATACATGCCACAAAATTCATAACCATGTGTATTATGCACCCAAGATGTAGAGTTTAATTGATAATGCTCTGTTTACTCTGAAGTGTCGATTGAAGAAGGAAAGGAATCCAAACCGGTGAAAAATCCCTAGGGAAAAGGAAATGAAAAAGGGAAAAACAAGGAAAAAAAAAGAATTTTTGTGGCCTCCTCATGGAACCTCATGGTTGTGAGCGAGGTAGCTCACGACACAAGTGAGGTCGCCCATGGCTGCATGCTGCCTCTCTTGTAGTCGTGAGCAACCTTGCAGAGTTGTGGGAGAGATTCGAGTGAGGCACGGACTTTACAAGGAAGGGAAGGAAAGTTCATTTTGCCGAATTATGAGTGGACAAAAAATTGCTCTGCAGTTCAATTGCTTTTCCATTTTTTAATCCCATTTAATACTTGCGCTACTTCAGAAATTTAAATTCTTCAATAAAAATTTAAAATTTTATACTCTTCTACTTTACTTAATTTCCTAAACTAAGTTGGTTATCTAAATTTTTATTTAAAAGTTAATGAAGATACCTCTTCTATTACTTTTTTTATCTTCTCATTTACAGTAGTATTCTATTGCATTCCCCTTGATTGTAGGGATTTGATTAAGTCTAGATTCTTTATATATATATGTATGAGATTGATTAATAAAATTAATATATTTTTTTAATTTTTCTAGAATTTTTTAACATGGTATCAAAGCAAATATTGGCTGTCATTCCAAACCTTAGTTGTCATTCTAAACCCTAGCCTCTTCTTCTCTTTCATTATTGATCAATGGCTATAACTCTTTTCTTCCATTAGCTGTCGTGGGCTTAGGAACCACTGATCTATCATCGCCCAGATGATGGTCATCAGAATCTTTGCATGTGAGCCACATGTGTTGTTCTGAGTTTTTTGGTCCAATCCTATGTGCTAGTGCTTGAAAGCACATTCATTACTAGAAATCTCTTCGGTTGTCATTATTCTTCACCCTACTCCATATAACATCTTTGCATACCTTGTTAAGTCGACATTTGTTTAGATGTGGGACTTTTTATACAATAGGCTTAGAGTTTGTGTGATATTTTAGATTTAATTCTCTATTTTCTTTTGTTCTTGCTGCTCTTTGGTCACTTGATTGAGAAGGAGTTTGTCATGATTTTTGTTGATGAATATGTCAAATTCTCTTAATATTAAGAATTGTTAAAATCTTCATCTACACTAATTAGTGCTATCATTGAGTTTGATAAACTAAATACATGTTTTATTTCCTCATGCCCAAATGGGTCATCGATTATAGTGCCATAGATCATATGACAAGTAATTGTAATTTGTTCTCAACTTTTCAATCACATAGCTCTACTTCTACCTGCGCTTTAGCTGATGAGTTAGCCTCTTATATTCTTGGGTCTGACACAATCACTCCAATTCCTTCTATTCCTTTACACTGTCTTAAGCTTACTTCAATTGTCTTTTAATTTCATTTCTATAAACTCATCCGTACTCTTAACTGTCGTGTTTCATTTTTTCCTAATTATTATATTTTTCAAGATCTTACGACAAAGAAGATTATTGAGTTTGAGGACCTCTACATCCTTGATGCACAAGTATTAAAGTCCATCGCCCATTCGAAAATAATCACTTCGTTAAAAGCACACGGTTGGTTGGATCATCCTTCTCGTCCTTTCCCAGTATCGAAGAAATTTTATCTCCAATTTTGTAGTCCATCCTTATTTGATTGGGAGTCATGTTAGTTTGCTAAACACCATTATTTTAGTTCAAGTCCAAGAGTTAATAAAGAAACTAGTGCTCCTTTTGAATGAATTCATTTAGATGTTTGGTGCCCTTGTCTTATTGTGTCTCAACCTGGGTTTAGGTATTTTATTACTTTTATCAATGATTATTCTTTGTATAATATGATTGTACTTGTTGAAAAATTGTTTTGAGTTCTTTCATTTCTCTGCCTTTTTTTGTTGAGATTAAAACTCAATTTAATGTCCCTCTACAAATATTATGAAGTGATAATGCTAAGGAATACTTATAAGAGCCTTGTCAAACTTTCATGACTCAATATGACATTCTCCATTAAACCTCTTGTATAGATACTATCTTAAAATGAGGTTGCTGAAAGAAAGAATAAACATCTTGAAATTGCTAGAGTTTTATTTTTTTAAATGCAGATTCCTAAATGGTTTTGGGTTGATGCAATTTCCACACCTTGTTTTCTAATTAATTGCATGCCATCGTTTGTTCTTCATGATGAGATTCCTTATCACGTTGTCTTTCTAAATAAGTCATTGTTTCCTAGTGAACCTAGAACATTTAGTTGTTTGTGCTTTATTTGGGATATTCGTCCTTAGGTCACAAAATTTGGTCCAAAATCTTTGAAGTATATTTTTCTTGGGTATTCTTGGATTCAAAAAGGATATAAATGTTCTTGCCCTAGTCATCTTAGCAAGTATTTTGTGCCCGCTGATGTCACTTTTCTTGAAGCTACACCTTTCTTTCCCGCTACCGATTGCCCTTGTTAGGGGAGGATGATAATTTGTTATTTTGAATTGTCACATCGGTTGACACAATCGACTTTTGTCAAAGTTGATTAAGCTCGAGTTGAGTTTTGATGTTTGAGCATATGTGATGGTGAATGAGCAATATTTTTAAGGAGAAGATTGTTGGTTAAAGGCGACCAAGTTGGGTTTGTTGGAGAGGGAGATTGTGGTGCAATCGACTTTGATAGTTGAATGAGAAGTCTAAGTGAGTCACGATTGATGTAAAAATCTTAGTTTGTCGTGCTTGTGTTTGTCTTGTTATTTTGTTTTTGTTTCCATTGCGTGTTAATTCTTTGTAGACGAGTACAATGTATGAATCACGAATTGCTATTCATCCCTCGCGACGTCAATGGTCTCAACAACATCCTCTATTTCTGTTCCTGCTGAATTTGTTCTTGTTAAGCGTTCAATAAAACAGGTTTATTCTCGGCGACATATTCCTTCTGATCCCTATTATGCACTAGCTTCTTTGTGAGTGGATTCAATTTCAAGTAATGATCTACTAATTGCTCTTCGCAAAGGTAAACGTCAATGTACTTATCCAATGCCTTCTTTTGTGTCTTGTAATCACTTATTATCATTTGCTTGTTCCTTTATTGCATCTCTCAATTCTATATCCCTTCTTGAAATTGTTCATAAAGGTCCATCTCATCTTGGTTGGTGTAATGCTATAATTGAAGAGATGAATGCTTTGGATGACAATGATACTTGAACCCTAGTCAAATTACTTGTAGGGAAGAAGACAATTGGATGTAAATTGGTCTTTACAATTAAAATGAATCCTAGTGAGTCTACTGCTTGATTGAAAGTCCGTCTTATTGCTAAAGGCCATGTCGAAAATTATGGAGTGGATTATTCAGATATTTTTCTCCTGTTGCTAAATTTTCTTTCGTCCGATTATTTGTTTCCATAGCAGCTACTTATAATTGGTCCTTACATCAGTTAGATATCAAAATGCTTTTCTTTGTGGTGACCTTCAAGAGGAAGTCTATGTGGAGCAACCTCAAGGTTTTATTATTCAAGGGGAGTTTGAGAAAGTCTGTCGTCTTCGTAAATCCTTATATGGTTTCGAAACCAAGTCCCTGTACTTGGTTTGAAGAAATGTAAGTTTGGTTGTTATGTATTCTATAGATAGTTTATAATGGGCATCATCTTATTAATTATGTGTGGACGATATTGTCATTATTGGGAATAATATTGCAGGTATTTCATCTTTTAACTCCTTTTTTCAGCCAATTTCATACAAAGAGTTTAGGAATTTTAAGAAAGGATTTTTTTTTATTTTAGAGGAAATATATACTTGACTTATTGTTTGTGATAGGAAATTAGAGCCTAAATCATGTGGTACTCTAATGACTTCTAATTTTCAATTCACAAAAGATGGTGAATTATTTAAGATTTCGAGAGGTATAGAAGATTGGTTGGAAAGTTAAATTAGTTCATTGTGGCTCGTCTAGATATTGCATATTCATATATGGTTTCTCCGACAATTAATTAATGGGTGGCTTAATAAATTTTGTGGTATTTGAAAGGAGCATCAAAACGAGGTATCTTGTATAGCAATCATGGATATACTCAAAGTTTAAAATTTCAAGTCGTGTTAAAGTTTCAGTATATGATCGGAACGGTATGATTTCGGTATCGTGCCATGTCAATACGGTTTCGGTATTTTTTGAATATAAAGTACATTAATTAAAAATATTTTTATTAAGATTTGATCATTATAGATAATTATCATTAAGTTATATTTGAGATGTTGAATATTGAATTTAGGTTTTGATATTTTCTTGCGAAATATTTGATTCTTATTAAGTAAAAGTCAATTTAGGTTAACTGAAGTCCATTAAAAAGGTTTAAACTATATTTAATTTAAATATATTTTGATTAGTTAAAAACTAAATTAAATATATATATATATAAAATAATTTAGTTTATTAGTAGCAATACAATTTATAAAAATAGAAATTATATTATATTTATTTATTTATTTTTACCTAAGAAGTGAAAAGGATAATCATTTTTAAATAGGTTAAGAAGTTTTGTTTTTCCTTTATTTAGAGGTATTTTTTCTCTTTGTTTATTTTGATGGAGGAAAAGAATGATCAATGAAAGAGGAAAAAAATTAATAAGGAAGAAAAAAATAGTGGATAAAAGTGAAAACATTTTAAAAAGGAATAATTTAATAGGGAAAAGGAAATACTATTTGACAAATAAAAAAAATTCGACTCTTAGATTTTAAAAAATAAATCAGTCGCGAGTGTCGTAGGGGTTGCGAAGGGCTTCGTGCCCCCGTGGAGATCATGCAGGGTTTACAACACACTCTATGTGCTCATGGAGGCCGCATGTAGGTCGCGACGGCCTCAGTACCCATGTGGTGGTCTCGTGTAGGGGTCGTGGTAGTGTCAGTACGTGTCTGTGTCGATTGGTGTGCCAATCGACATGACATGAAATTAAAAACTATGGTTATCTCAAGGTTTAGTTTTTTTCAGGTGCTGATTGGGCAGGATCCAAAGAAGACCTTATTCCCTTCTTTTATACTTGTTTCTTCATTCTTGATTTAACTAACTAGTGTCTTCTTGGTTCCTTTCTTAGGTACTTCATACTTTTTAAAGTTTTTTCATTCTTATAAGCGTATAGTAACTTATAGGCAGATCTTTTCTTTCGGTTTCTCTTGTATTTAATCATCAAAATTCTTTATTTGATGATGTTTGTCCTTTTGACTTACTGAGTATGGTCTTGACCACTGTTTTCAAATTCGACACTATCTTATTGTATGTCTTTTTTGAGTTGTCATGAATTTCTCTTAATACTTGTGCTCTTATCCTCCCCCTTAAAGATACTTTGTTTTCCATCTTTTAACTTTCGCTACTTGATTCTAGGAGTCACAAAGATTTTCTATCTATCGATACTATGCTTAAGGTGTGTATCTAACACTACGAATCTATATTGGGTGGTTAAGTTTTTTCTATGGATGACTTTGTAATCTTTATAAAATTTTCAATTCTTCTTTATGATTATAGGAAAGTCAATTTGTGACTTATTATAATCATAACAAAGTTTATCATTTTGCCTTCTCCCCTACCCATTTTTTTTTTATAAACACAAAATATCAAGTATTCTCCTAATCATTATTTCTATTATCTCTATTGTTTTGTTGGTAAACATTTCTACGTTTCATATTCCAAATCTAAGACAATTAGTATTCTTCTAATTTTGTTCTTATCCAACTTAAGGTTTGAGATTTCTTGTATATTTAACACTACACTCAAATTTTCACGAAGATATAAAGGATCATTGCCAAGACATTGTAATTAGATGCCGCAATGTGTTTCTTTCGAGGAACAATTTAACATTAGTGCAATAGTATGATAGATCTATATATAACGTTTATCTATTTTTTAATGTTGGATGGCAACTTAATGCAATTGTCCTCCTTCATCAAGACTTGGGATTAGCCATGGCGGAGTTGAAGCTTCCAAACAGTTACTTCTTATTATAAGTTAATTAGTGCAACAACAACAGCCACCAAAATTTTTTTTTCCACTAAGTGGGTCGATTATAATTAGTGGAAGCTTAAAAGAAAATAACAATATTTTTTTTTCTCTACTGGTAATATAATAGGCATGTGAGAAAAGTAGTTGTAGAAAAAGAAAACTCTACAAGAAAACTTTTATGATATAGAGAATGAGAAAATTTAAATGTAATTTTTGTCCTATTTGAAGGTCTTATTGTACCCTATTTATATACACAAACTAGCCTCAACCTTAGATTTGTAAATAAGGAAACTCAAATTAAGTCTTTATCTATTTCTTAGGCCTTGGCTTAACCATTTTATTTCTGGTGAGAACATTATGTTTATTTTTCTTTTAATCCTCATATTTACCAAATGTAATCATTATCCTAAGGGTGCGTTTGTTAGTGAAAGCCCTAGAGCCAATCATGTGATGATTGTTGTATGGACTTTATTGTATCATATTCCTATTTATAAAGGCATGGTTATTATATTTACTTGTATTGATGCCAAATAACTAAATATAATAACGTCCTTGAGTAGTAGGTTCTTATCTATATCAATCGATTGGTTGAATCGATAATGAGATGATATAGAGAATACTACTCTTAATCATTACTAGTCAAGTATTAACATTCAGGGACAATGTTAATGCGTAGAGACTAGCATGTAGGTCAATTCGATGACTTAATCTCACAAGTCATGGATATGAAATATCAAGTTGACACATGGGTATACATTAGAGAATGTATACTGAATGATCCGCCATGGGAAAGTATCGTGGATCGTTATATGAGTGTCATATACTTTCTCATGTGACTATTAGTATGACTATTAGTCCTTAGACCTGAAGTCACTATGGTTCCCTACATAAGGAGTTGCATACTTTGGCTTCGTCAAACGTCACCCGTAAATGGGTGGACTATAAAGGTGATTACTGGGTATGTAACAAATTATGTGGAGGGATGTGAGTGATGTAGATGAGATCTATTGCTCCTATATAACGGGAGTGACATCGTTATTCTTGATAGAGTGAGACCACGAAGTGCATGACCATGCCCAAATGAGTCAATATGAGATATTGAGCTCATTTGATTAGAGTGAGTCTACTTGGAGTTCAAGATATAGATTGTATCGAGGATAACACGGTCTATGCCTCAATTGGTCAATCTAAATGTCAAGGATAGAGGGACATTGTCACATATTGTGAAAGTCACAATTAGTAGTCATGAAGGTGATGTTGGGCTCAACATTCTTGTAACTTGGGTATGATGATGTGTTGCTAAATCTGGCTTCGTTGTTTATGTAAATCGGTTTAGGGACATTGCAGAGATTAGGTTCATATGATGAACCATGAGGATTAGGTTCATGGGATGAACCAAATTGGATTAAGAGTAATCCAAATTAGACTAATCGAGTTAGACTCGAGTTGATTCAAGTGTTGAATGAGTCTAATTTAGATTTGATTCATCAAATCAATTTAAATTAATGAATAGAGATTCATTAAATTAAATTGACTTGAATCAAATGGTTGGATTTGATCAACCATGGGAGATAAGAGGTCAAGTTTGACTTGACTTGAGAGGGAAGATGAAAGGTCAAGTTTGACTTGACCCAATGCCATGTCATGATGATGACTTGGCATGGTCGACGATGATGATGCTCCACATCATCATCATTGATTTATCATGTGGTGCCACCTCATGAGGGAGACCAAGAGGCTCTTGGAGTTACATGTATGCATGTAACCTCCCCAAGTCATGAAGTGGCCGACCACTCCATTTGATGGGTGTAATTGATTTTGGTGAGTTACTAGAACTTCATCTTCTTCCTTGGATCATCTTCCTCTCAAGCTTGCTCTCCTATCCCTCATCTTGGTCGAACCATCCAAAGGGTGCTAGCACATTCAAGGTTGTGTTTTCTCCACCTATTGCTTGTGTGGATACCAATAGAGGAGTGTGCACTTGACACTCTCGAGTTCCGGCGAAGCTTTTGGACGAGCGGGATAAGCGAAGGACGTCGCTACGAGGGTAATGCTCTCACTTTCTAGATCTAAGGTAGATCTAGGGTTTTATAAGCACATATATGTTTTTATTTTAATATATCTTCGCACGGATCCGTGACCGGACTTCTGGGGTTTCCGCAACGCAAAAAGCGGTTTTTGCGGCTCGGAAAGTCCAACAACGTTTGGTTCAAGTTATCATGCGTAATCTTGGTTATGTGATTGTCAGATAATCACATAACCAAGATTATGGGGAATGAAACATAAATTATGTTGTTTGGTTCAATTCTAAGTAATGCAATAAAAACTTGTTTGTTTGGAGGTTTTAGCGTATAACCTAATTTAATATTTTATTATATTATTCTTGATTCAATTCTAAGGTTCCGTTTACTTTGAAAGATGATGGTATCGATATTGGTATCGACGACTGCAATTGACGACCGCCGACGACATCGGACGACAACGGAGGCGATGGCGGGCGGTGGCAAAGATCGACAACCGACTGGGGACGATCGGTGGCCGTTGATCGCCGGCCGACGGTGGCGGTCAATAGTGGTAGCGGCGAGCGATCGACTAAGGTTTTGATTATATTAGGACGAAATTGAGATTTGATAAAACTTGAGGGATAATTTTGGGAAAAAATGTTTGTTAACCCTGGAATCAAGAAAAACCTTACCCTCTCCTAGGTAATGTGATTCTGGATTGCATGCCCCATTTGCTGATGTGGCGGGCATGGTTCATTACTTGGGAATCACTTATCCCTTGAACCAATTAAGGTCATTATGGATAATCTTAGATGGATAACCAATGTTATCCATGATAACCTTCAACCAAATGCACCCTAAGAGTTTTTTTATATTTGAAGTTCCTAAACAATGTTTAATCTATCTAACATACTAACTTTAACTATAATTATTATGTCATCATATTAAATCTGTCATAGCAAGAATCTTTTGACAAGGTTCATCTTTTCGTCCTTCAGTAATGTGCTTGCTATTGCTTGTAGTTCCTAAATACAAATAATAGTTTGTACACTGCAATAGTGAAAGTTGAGCATGGAGGTGCTCTACATACAGAAGAAGCTCAAAGGGCAGCGCATGCCTTGCGTGTTGACTTTGAAAATGGTGGCATCCATCTTTCTGATGGTAACTAATCTTCTACTGATAACTTTTTCCTGCTATCTATTACTCTATTTTGCTTGCTTATGATCTTATGTTTCATTTGTTGTAGAGAAAATGCGACGAATCAATCAATTGAAAATGGAGATAGCTAAGTTGGGTAAAGAGTATGCATCATCCACTTGTTTTCTCCTATTAATATTATTCTGTCAGAAATTTATAAAATTCTATAGTTGTTCCTGGAGCTTGATTTGTGTCTTATGCACAAATCTGTCTCACATAAGATAAAAAGTAGAGGTTTGAACTTTGAAGCAGGTAAGGTAAGTTAGTTGTAGATGGGGAGAACAACACAGAGATTCTTAGATGAACCCACAGTGAACTTCAAGAGTGTGTGTCCTACATAGATTCTTAGATGAACACACATTGAAGTTCAAGAATGTGCCGCTATAGTGAAACTGAGCCAAACTTGCCTGCTTATCATTAGGATTCCTGACATATAAGTGATCTCATCATTTATATATGTGTATGTGCATGAAGTCATGTGCTGGGAAATATACAACATGAGAAGATGCCCTAAAAGTGCCCCTAAGTTTTATAAAAAATGAAGATAAGGTCTCTTTATAGAATGACTCTATTACGATCCAATATTCAGTTTCCATTTAGCTCTCAAACCTTTTTTTGGCAGTCGAACATGGTTCTAAAGGTAAAATTGGAACTGTCCTTTTTATGAGATCTTAACAGGTATATTTAAGATAGGTGGCCTTATTAGGGCCATTAAATAAGGACCTTTTTAGAGCAATCACCCCTGAAACATCAAATCATAAATGTCAATTATGTAGGTTATTTCTGGCTTTTAATTATTCTAATTTATTCCATTTATAAAAATTAACATTGGCCATTAATCATTAACATTATGCAGGAGAAAGGGGAATCACGAGGAATGGAGTGTATATCCTTTTAAATCTAAGATATAACTTAATAGCTATGCATTTGGAGTTGGACATTTTCTTCACACTGAGTCAAATGACTTCTAAATCATCTTCTTCTCCTCGATATCTCGTGTCTCCATGCCTTGCACCATCCTGCAGATAGTGCCAATCTAGCATGGATAACATTATAACAGATTTAGAAGTTTCTTGGCCTTTTGTGCTAGCTTAAACCTTGGTTGGGTATGTTGGCTGGAGGGGGGACTGAGTTAGGAAGAACTTGGCCGTATTTGGGTGTGGGGTATACTCAAGTTGGGACAAACTACAAGGAGTTTGGTCAAAGTGGGTTGAGGTTGGCCGAGGTGCAAACAACATAGTCAAAGTGAATCAGAATGGGATTGATTTAGGTATCTTAAGAATTGTGATGAGGCGGGGATAAGTTTTATGGGGTGGGTTACACACAGGCGGAGAGAACTTAGAATGCTGCAAATATAGACTGACGCGATGGTGATAGGCTGTTGCCAAGAAATTGACCAGAGCAGTGTTATTGTATCTTAGTCTAAAGAAGGGCTCTTGCATCCTTTTATAGGCCTTAAAGTGAGCGCCCACCTATTCACAAGGTTCTAGCAATGTCTCCCTGGTGGCTTTAGTTTTCGCATGTTAATTAATTTGATCTGATACATGAGAATTCTCATTGGTTAAATTCAAAGCACACACGAATCAAACTCTGTTCACATTGTTTATCTCAAATTACATGTATCAATCATATGATGATTCCTAGAACTAATGGGTAAAATTGCTCACATCATTTTCCATTATCTCAGGTTCGCAAAGGCCTATAGGCACAATGGCTTTTTGAGATTTATTCATTTTCTAGCCATTATTCTTCCTTTGACCTCTGTACTAATAGAACGATGACTACTAAACAAAAGGCTAGCTTTTTACTGGTCTTGAACCAAACGGCTGTGGTTTCTGTATGCGGTAATATAACTTTAATACCATGTGGAGGCAGTATATAAAATTCAAGGAAAAGTAAGAACTCTACTTCTACTCATTGTATGTTCTATTAGTTTTTTTTCCTCGTGACTAGGTTCTTCTGATTAGTTACCTTGAAACTCGAGTTTCTGCATCTCATTATTCAGAGGATCATCACTTTCAATATAGTTTCATGCTGATGCTAAATAAGTTGTGCTCTTTAGTTTTGTGCATTTGGGAAAAAATTGTCAACCTTTTTGCTTTCATATTTTGTTCCAACTTGTCGCCAGATAATATCTTGTATATATGTTTTTTTCAGGTTCAATGAAAACATTATACTTGATCCAGGTTCTGTTGACATATTTCCGGCTTCACGCATACCCAAAATATTCAACATCTTTGTAGAACCGTATATAGGTCAGTTCCTGCTTCAGATGGATCTTCTAAATCAGGGATTACAAGAAAAGAGAAGGGTTATAGAATTACTACAGACTCCAGTACTTTATCCTCAATTTTGAAATGGGTATCAGATGCTGAGGTATTTTCCCATTTGGACTTGAATCAATAAATTATTGTTTTTTACTTTATATCTATATCCAAAAAAAAACAATCCCTTGAATGGGAAGTCCTAGCTTCTCTATGCTTGTTTACTAGTTTCTCTATGCTTTATTTTTAGAAGTTCTTATAGATGTTGTGTCAAGTAATGTTGAACAGAATATATTAGTTGTTTCTCTTTTATATTTATTGATGCACCATCAAAGTGGAATCCTCAAATCACTAGTGAGATGAAATTAATTGAAGGTGATAATTATTTCAAAGGTAGCATGATACACGAAGCTTCTGCCAATGCAGGGTTCCAGAAAAGAGTCTATTGTATGTAGTCTTATTCTGCTTTGCAAGATGCTGTTTCTATAACTCGAATTCGTGACCTTTAGATACACAGTAGCAACTTTGCCGTTGCGCCAAGACTTCCCTTCTAGAAGTGATAATTATCTAATGAATAAAAAATAAAACCTACCCAGAAGATACACTCTCAAAGGGAAATTTATTAATTAAAAATTGGCCTAAGATATTTGATTTTGATCCCTTTTTTATATTGACTGCAGTTTTTTTCTACAATAAAGAATTTATTTATCCTAATAGAAATTCTAATATATTTTTTCTTAAAACACTATTTTTTAAAATTTCTCCCACTATTTTCGAGGAAATATGACAAATTATAAAACTTTGAAAGGCTCGGACAACTTTGAACTTTTCAACAATTTTATTTGAAAATGCTAACTCATCATTTTGGTTCATCGCATCCAAGTATAGCGAACAATGGTTTTTATCAACTCTATCTAGCAATGAGGCAATGTTTCCTCCGTATTCCTTTTACTTATATCCCTTTTAATTGGCAAGAAATGTGTGCTCTTTGCTTTTCTTAGCACTTTGTCTTCGTGTTATATCTTTTTAGTGTGCCTTTCTAATGAATAAAAAAATATATTTCTTATAGTGTGAGAATATTGACTAATCCTTCATTAAACTCGTAGTAAATGGAGGTAGTTATCATGAGGATTAATCTATATAACTTTTAATAAAGTTAATATACAAAGATGGATGTTCCACTTGC
Organism: Wurfbainia villosa; assembly: GCA_025175895.1. Taxonomy (NCBI): domain Eukaryota; kingdom Viridiplantae; phylum Streptophyta; class Magnoliopsida; order Zingiberales; family Zingiberaceae; genus Wurfbainia; species Wurfbainia villosa. The sequence goes on along the minus strand of CM046002.1, from coordinate 40,052,335 downwards.
TCTTAACAAATTAACATATCTTCTAATTAAAATTTTAACTTGTGTATAAAAATTCTAAACTTAAATAAACAAACATTATAATTAATTTTCCTCATAATATAGCCTAATAAACTAGATAGAAAGCATATGAATGCATCTAAAGTAGATATAGTGAGGAAATTTGAATTCATAAATGTAACATGAAATTTAGCATTTTACTAGACACTTTATAATAATTATTATGCAGCATAATTTTATTCTAGTATTGATAAATATAACTCTTATATGCATAGTGGATCTCATTTTAGTAGATAGAAGCAATAAACTTACTTAATTGACAAACATTAAGGTCATAAGGAACTTTAGAAAGAATCATGCCAAGTGATTTGTAAATTTTTAAGTTGGTATTTTGCATTACTATTTTACCATTTTTTTGTTTAATTTTCTCATTTGATTTCTCTGTATAATATGAACGAGTCATATTTTGTGAGTTTAAGCCATGATTATATGATTTTGGTTGATCTCTAAAGAAGTCAAGTTAACAAGAGATTCATCTAAGATTGCATTAGTAAGAGACTCATCTAAGGTGTCATGGGAGGACTTTTCTAAAATCCTAGAGAGGACTTTTCTAGGGTTGACCTATTAGGAGGATTCTTTGACCACAACTCTTTCATTTTAGCTAAAAGTTGTTTTATTGCGAGCTAAGGTCTTCAAAAATCTTCAACCTTAGTTCACTCAAGAAAGATTTATTTGTATTTATATATTTTTTTGTGAAATCGTCTATTAAAATTTAGTCGAACATCTTTTCATCAACTAGAGCTTTGATGCAACGATAAAATTGTTGCTGTGTGATCTAGAGGTCACAGGTTTGAGTCTCGAAGACGATTTTTTTGTAAAGTAGAGTAAGATTGCATACAATAGATCCTTTCTGGGACTTCGCATTGACGGGAGCTTTATCCATCGGGCTGCCTTTTTATCTATTCATTTCATATCAATGCATGATAGGATCTTATTTGCCTTGATCTTTAATGGTTTCGATATTTCACTAATAATTTTTAGTTGTTTGACTAGACAAATTGTATTTTTCAAAATAATTTTCAATGTCTAACAAATTAAGAAATATATTGGGTTCATTCTTCCATCACACATATGGGCATCTATGTTAACACACATACATTAACAATTAAATAACATGTTATTAATAGAGTTATGTATAAAAATAATTATTTGGGTCGTTAGTTTTGGTTCTCATGAAATTAAGCTCGACATTCACATGATTATTAATTGGTTAATATCTCTCACTTTTCACTTTTTTAGTGGCAATTACTGTATATTAAGAAATAAAGATGATTATAAAATAATTTGATAAATTAAATATTATTAGAGTAGACCCAACAACAGTACGAAACCGATAGTTTGAAAAATATCGACCCTTAACATTAACCTTTAAAGGAGGTTATGGTTCACAGTTCGGAGCCATCGGTACTGTTTGGTTCACAGTTCGTGGTGGTTTAAAATTATTCTTTATAAATATCGTACAAATTATTTTTAATATTTTGTACGATATTAGCAGGATTAGGGGAAAAAGAATCTTTAATTAGAATTAAAGTATCATAATATATAATTGATATTTCATATAAAACATTTAATTTAAGTCTACGATCTAAAATAAATGCAATTAAATAAATATCAAGAATATGATAAAAAAAATATTTTTCTCATTTTACCTTCGTTGCTAACACGCAAGATAACTAAATGAGAAGCTATGTTATAAAAATTCATTATAGCTAAATGATAAGTAAGATAATAAATACAGATAGTTGTTTAATTGCATCATTAAATATTTTTAAAATTTCATAAATAGTATTACATATATTCTATTAGTGCAAAAATTAACATACATTGGTATTATTAATATTTTGTGCAAAACATGAACATAATAATTTTCTATATTGAAATAAATCTTGTAATAATTTATATATTGATTTTCAACATATTGGTATATCACGTGGAAATTTTTTAGGTATCATTTTATTATTTTTTCAAAATCAACTCGATTGATTCGTTATGTTAGGATGCAACGGCAAATAAGAAATAACAATTTAATTAGTTTTATTTGATTTTTTAAAATTTTTAATTCATCTTGGACAAAAATTTAAAAAATAACATACACATCGAATACTAATACTAAATTGATATATACATTTAAGTTAGTTAATACTTACAACATTAGAATTAACATTATTAAATGATATTGAAAATATTTTAGAATTTAATCTATATTCTTTTAAAATTAAGCATATTAATTAAGATATATTGGGAGCAGTGTGTGCTTCATCTAAGATCGATATGTTAAATATTTTTGAATTAATCAAGAGTTGTTAATCTAATGACAAGTACACTTGTATATTAATGAGTTTGTCAATGATCACTCATAATATAAAGATACCTCGTTGTTTAATTATTAAATTCTTCAATTATTTTTTTTTAATCTTGTCTCATTAGTGTTTGGAACAACTGAATTAAGTTAATTTGACAAAAAATCTTCAAATGACATTTAGACCTAACACTAAAAGAAAGATATTTTACAAAAATAAATTCTATAAATGATTCTCTTAATTTAATATTAGAATATTTAAATAAACTAGAATTAGTACCTCTGTCGATGAAAGTTTGGGCTCTTGTGTTTAAGAATATTCGACCCCAAACTCGATTAGGTACTTTGTTTCGAGGTGTTGCTTCAATAATCCATAACTGACATCCAATTGAAATTTATAAGAAGTTTTACAATATGTATATTTTGTATGCGTTTCTCCAAACGGAAGAGTAATTTTCTCAAAATATTTTATAAAAATAGATAATTTTCAAGATGGAGCATCTCAAACCTTAGAAGTTTCAATACTTTTTTACGTCTTGGTTGTTGAAAGTTGTTCTGGTTCATCATTGATAAATTGAATATTGTCAAGATCCATATTTGGAGTTGCCATTTCTTTGCCCATTTAAGATTGAGATGAACTTCTTTCCTTTAAATTGTTAAATTGAAATTGAAAACAATTGAGATTTCAGAATTTAAAGACAAGTAGAGAAGTTGATGTAGAAACAATGAAGTGGGTATCTTATTTATAGAGTTTGGGGAATAACGGTTAATTAATTGTAGCCATTGATAACAAAATGTTCAAATAATTTCAGCCATTCAAAAAAAAAAAAAAAAGGACAAAAGCTGTTGTAACAATTGGTTCCAACAGTAAAAATCACTAATTCATTGGTGGTTCCAATAGTAAAAATCAAAATATTTGCTTGAATCGACAATTTGAGTCGCTAGTTGAAATTGGTTATTCAAACTGCTAGTTCACAGTTAAAACTAGGTCAGTACTATAATTGACCCGTCTGGGGATAGACTGATTATTATTCTAGCCCATCTAATCGGGTCAATGGGTAATTGGCCTATTGATTTGATTACGGGTCTTGGTCTGATTTGGACTCGACTCGGGGTCGTGTGAAAACTAGAGTAATTATGGATATGACAATATTATTTGTTTACTTATTTGATGGATGACTAAACTAAATAAGAAATCTATTGATGCATTTTTGGATTTTTTTATGATTGATGAATCACATAAACAAGGAGATGCTAATATGCAATATAATTGTGAGTAAAATGAATTAAATGTATGAAATTTAATATTACGAACTAAATAAATATTTTTTTTTTAAAAAGAGGAAATATGATTATATTGAGATGATACGAGCTTTTGTCAATGTTGAAGTTGTTACTTGCCACGATATTTTAACTTGACTAGTAAATGAAGATAGTTAATATAGGAATTTTACAGTTTGCCCTTTTATTGGATTGGAAAGAGATGGTTGTTTTTGGAAGAGGCCTCGGTTAGAGGGTGCTAAACCCTTTGGTTAAGACAAGATAGGCTGTGGAGGTAGGTGTATGGCTATTAGATGGAGCATGACAACTGATGGCCACAAGAACCATCACTGAGCAATCTCCATCTTTAACCACCCTATTTTAAGATCAGATAAGGGAATACCAAAGAAACCACAGAAGATGGCACAACGCCCAGCAAACCATAAGATGACTAGGCAGACACTTAGTAGGAGGACCTATGCAGCAACAAACTATTGAGCAACAAATTGATCCTCAAGCTCAGCTGCGGCTGTCCATGCAAGAAAGGGCAGCTATAGTTCCTGCAGAAGTCTATATTCAAGAAGTGATGATATGCATCATCGGGTCTACATTCATAGATCTGAGGAACCAATGTTGGTAGCCAAAGGAAATCAAGTAGACAAAAGTTTATCCAAGAAGAAAGCTTTAACCAGCTTCGAAGAATCAGGATGCAGTATATACACTTGGGCATCCTTCAAGTTCGTATCTAAACCCTACATCGACAAGAAGAAGGCACAATGGCCTTAATAGTATTCTAAGACAACCGCTGGATGGGAGACCAGGCAATCTTGACAACCATGGAAATTGATCTAACAAGAGGTAGCCAAATGGTCCAATTGCCCTCAAGAAAGCAGATGGAATTGACCAACAACTCCATGAGCTTCAACAACAAGCAACTGTCAGGGCAACCAATGCACTCCAGCAGCTTAGGCTGCTACATGCCTTGAAAAGGCAGGAATGCCAACGGAGGAGCGCATCTGACAACTGGTGGTCAGATTGGTACCCAGCCACTAAGCAGGTGGATGAGCAGCTGGAAACTATAGCAAACTTGTTGAATGACGCCGTTAGAAGGATGTCCTCTTTCCGCCTTTAAGGACAAACATCAAGAATCTTACGGACGTGATGGGCCCATAAGGGGTTGAAATAATGGAAGCTTAAAACCTTTAAGGTGAAGGTACAAAAGGAAGGTTGTAGAGGCTTGATCCACTCCCAAAGATTAGACCTAAACCAAATGTAAGGCTATACCAAAGTTGTTTGGTATACAAACTAGATTTGTAAAAGAACAAGTCCTAACTTGACAAACAAGGCAAGAGGCCTCGTCAAGGGCACACTTGTGTGAGCAAATCTGGAGAGGAACTACCTTACTAAGAAACCTATCCCTTTGTATGTCTGAAACTTGGGAAAGGGCTATTCAGGAATGGTATGATCATTCTCGAACAACTAACCTAGAATACCTTGACCTTGCTTCTTCCACTAGAGTTTCTACAAATCAATTAGCTAATAACCTAGCAGTTATTTACGACCGAGTTTGTCTATCCTCTCGAGTACATCTCAAAAATTTCAAACAAGTCTTAGAAAAATGTCACCATCTTGAGAAAGAAATTTCTAGTTTAAAACTTCGGTGAAAAATCTAACTATTGTCTATACAGACAATAAGCCTTTAACAAAACAGGAAGGCCGTGACCTAGTGATTAAAATAGCAGAGCAATCCAAGCTGGTTGAAAAGGAAGCCCTGAAGCTGACTGAAGAACTCAATAGAAAGCTTGAACGAGTGGAGGTTTTACTCCGCAAACTAGAGCAGTGGACCGCTTCATGAGCAACTACGTTATAACCAAAAATACACAAGCATACAGAGAAGCTCTAAAGGTCACTGAACAAATTGAGTCACCAGTTGTTGGCTTTGCAAAACCAAGCGACTACCAAGGACCTTCATCTGGAAATTCTGCTATTATTAAGCAAAACAACACCCAACTCCAGCTCCTGGCGCAAATTGCTGAAAGCCTTCGGGATATCCAAGCTGACCTCAAAACCATTATTGAGCAAACAAAGGGAGGTACTTCTTCAACCCCCCTTCCTGAGGATTTGATTACAAAACTACAAAATTTATCATTAGGAGCAAACTCTAGAAGGCCTAAAGAAGGAAAAGGCACCCTGCGAGTCTTTAAAGATTCCTACAAAATCCTAAAAGAAGAGCAAGAGAAGCTAAGGAACTGATGGCCACAAGAACCATCACTGAGCAATCTCCATCTTCAACCACCCTATTTGAAGATCAGATAAGGGAATACCGAAGAAACCACAGAAGATGGCACAACGCCCAGCAAACCATAAGACGACTAGGCAGACGCATAGCAGGAGGACCTATGCAACAACAAACTATTGAGCAACAAATTGATCCTCAAGCCCAGCTGCGGCTATCCATGCAAGAAAGGGCAGCTATAGTTCCTGCGGAAGTCCTATATCATTCAAGAAGTGATGATATGCATCATCGGGTTTACATTCATAGATCTAAGGAACCAATGCTGATAGCCGAAGGAAATTAGGTAGACAGAAGTTTTATCCAAGAAGAAAGCTTTAACCAGGTTCGAAGAATCAGGATGCAATATATACGCTTGGGCATCCTTCAAGTTCGTATCTAAACCCTACATCGACAAGAAGAAGGTACAATGACCTTAATAGTATTCCGGGACAACCGTTGGATGGGAGACCAGGCAATCTTGGCAACCATGGACATTGATCTAATAAGAGGTAGCCAAATGGTCTATGTGATACCTGATATTATGCTAACAATCAGAGATTTTTTTAGAAATATTCAGGTTTCCATCCTTACTAGAGGATATGAACAATGGCGAAATGGAGAAGCAAATCTCCTAATCACAAGGGGGCTAGTCGGAAGGTTATCAAACACACCCAATGTGGGCTTCGCTTATGAGGTCCAAGGGGTCGTTGACTACCTCACTAGTCATAAGGTATGTGCCTTACCTGGTAGAAGGTATTCAACCTAAGCCCTACAAGGACTAAACTGGGTAATTAGACCCACGAAAGTTATAAACCCAATGCAACCTACGGTGGTAAATAGCAGAACTCTTATTGATGGACGAATTTCCTTAAGTTTTAACAACTATGTGGCAGCTCAGACATCAAAACAGCCTCATGATGATTCAAAAGATGAGGAAATACAGAGTGATGAAGAAGAACTTAGATCTTTCCACACACTGGCTGTGATACTTGAAAAACAACCTGGAGTATTTATTTACATTGATGAATATGACGATAATGTGTTTGGAGGAGCTTCAGCAACTGAGGAAACTTCCCCATTCATTATAGAGCACAAAGTTTCCGAAATTGCTACTATGCTAGAAAGAAAATCTTCTTGTTTTGCAAGTTTCAACTTGGCGGAAGATAAGGTTTGTCTAATAGAGCCCAAAGGGCAAAGCCTAGTCTCAACAGGGCTTAGCCTGGAAATTCCCTGGGGAACTTATGGCCGCATTACAACAAAATCAAGTGTAGCACTACAACTTGGCCCGGATGTCGGAGCTAGTGTGATTGACTCTGATTATAGAGGAGAAATCAAAATTTTGGTTTTTAATCATTCGGATCACAGTTTATATTCAGATGGGAGACTGTGTAGCCCAAATAATCTTTGAAAAAATTATTCTTCCAGACATCTATCCAGTCCCAGTATTATTAAAAGCTCAACAAGAAAGAGGAAGTTTTGGTTCAACCAGTCTAACAACCACACATGACCCGACGATATTTCACAAATTAATTCCAAAAGAAAAGCATGCAGTATCAGCGCTTTTTGAGAAGGAATCCCGTTCGAATAATCTAACGGAAAACTTTGCAGGAACTACCAGCCCATGGGCCTCTATACTCCAGTCCAAGGACCTTTCCTTAGAAAATTCAGAACCTGAGGATGACTTCGTCGCCCATATCCAATATCTGGACGACTTATCTCAACTGATTATGGACACTGATTCTACTCAGACTCCTTTATGGGACACCTACAATGATGAAGATGAGGAATGGATCAACCCCTTCGCATCGGAAGGAGGTGGGGGAAACCAACTAATTGCAGCTGGATATGAGATGAAATACCCCCGCCTAAGGCGATTGATGGAGACACAAGCACAATCGGAACCTGTACAACAACAACAAGTATACTCTACAAGTATTGTCGTATCTCCATTCAACCCCCCTCAATACACAACAATGGGACCACTAGGGTACCCCTCAGCCATAAGAAACGACCCGGGGCCTTCAAGGCCGGCCTAGCCCATAACAGAAATAAGTCCCTCTGGAGCCAGATTCCGAGGAGGGATGAACAACGAAATGTGGATGCTCCCCTTAGCCCAGCAACAGGGAGGAGCAATCTTTGTGATACCAGAGCAGCTAGGGCTATTCCATGATGTCTTCTCTAGATGGGAGTCCATCACCCTGAATCATATAGCTGCTCAAGGATTTACTGACCCAAGAGACAAGATAGAGTATATCGAGAACCTGCTTGGGGAAATTGAAAAACTAGCATGGATTCAGTGGAGGATGATGTATCCAACTAAATATGAAGCCTTAGTTAATGCAGTTGATGGGAGAAGAGGTACACAAAATATCCTATCACAAATGAGAAGGGTGTTCTCATCGAAAGATCCTACACAAGGGTCTACAGTAACACAAGATGCAACATATCGTGATATAGAAAAGCTATCCTGTGACAACGTTAAGAATATCATTCAGTATATGAATGATTATATGAGACTGACCTCTAAAACTGGAAGATTATTCACAGGGCCAGAACTCTCGGAAAAATTTTGGCTCAAAATGCCAGGAGATCTGGGTAGTAGGATAAAAGCTGCATTCGATGACAAATATACTGGTCTTACTATTGGCGTTATCCCCAGAGTTCTATTTGCCTACAAATTTTTGGAACAAGAGTGCAAGGATGCCGCGTTCAGACGATCCTTGAAAAATCTGTCATTCTGCAATCAAATACCCATTCCCAGGTACTACAAGAATCAAGGACAAAAGAAGTACGACATTCACAAGAGCAAGACCTACAAAGGAAAACCCGAGTCGCACGCTAGAATTGAGAAATGGAAGCATTTATTGCGTAACAAGAAATGTAAATGCTACCTATGCGGCCAGGAAGGACATTTTGCCCGAGAATGTCCCAATGACAGAAGAAATATCAAGAGAATTGCAATGTTTGAGCAACTTGACATCCTAGATGGCTGTGACATCCTCTCAATTCAAGAAGCGGAGGAATAAAGTGATGCAATCTTTAGCATCTCAGGTCCATCCAAACGCTAAGTATTTCAAGTGAAACTATTCTTATGCTTGGGCAGATAGACGGAGGATACCATCCTCAAGTAAGAGTCACAGAAGAACAATACAATTGTATACATGAGTGGCATACAAATGAGGATGTCTTTCCACCACAACTTGAGAAGTGTACGTGCTGCAAAAGAGCTACAATGAAAAAGGCAAGAATCCATTGCCCTAAGTGCCTAGTGACGACCTGCAATCTGTGTGGACCATATTACTTCAAAAGGGCAGTACCAGTAGCTCCAACGTCACCTGCTCCTTTCTTTCCTAACAAATTACTGCAGGAACAACACTAATACATCTCATGGTGTAATGGTGAAATTGAAAGATTGCAAAAAGAAGTAGCCTACTGGAAATCCAAGTATGAAGAAGTGCTACTCGAACAGAGTCTAGAGGAAGACTTTGCCACCCTTAGTAAAGGAAAAAACGTAGTACACGAAGAAGAAATATAAGAAGCTGAAGTTGCAAGTATGCTGTATGAGGAATCAACCAGAAGGATTACAGCGGCCCAAGAACTGCAAGGGCCAAGGTTAGTGAAGAATATGTTATATAATTTAATGGTTGATATTGAGATTCCGGGAATCCCAAAGTTTATCCTAAAGGTAATCCTGGACACCGTGCAACGACATGCTGTGTAGATCAGAATTCTGTACCAAAAGAAGCCTTGGAGGACAATACGTTCGTAGTCCATTTTAGCGGAATTAATTCACAACAAAGAGCAAAGATGAAGCTGAAGCGAGGAAGAATACTAATCGGAGAAAATATATTCAAAATCCCTTATACATATAGCTTCCCTATGGTCTTAGGCGACAAAATCCAAATGATCATCGGTTGCAATTTTATCCGTGCAATGCATGGAGGAGTACGAATTGAAGGCAACTTGGTAACATTTTACAAGAATTTAACTACTATTAACACATTACCCATTGCCAATGCAGGTGCAGCCATAGAAGAACTAGATCTGGAGGAGGATGAATACATCCAGATCAAAGAAATGGTGCATTATTCTACAGAAAAATCTTCGTAGAAGTTTAAAGAGGAATTTGGGCCTCTACTAAAGGAGTTAAGGGACCAGGGTTTCATAGGAGAGAATCCTCTCCTATATTGGTCCAAAAATCAAATCTTATGCCACCTGGATATCAAGAATCCAGATTTCATCATTGAAGACCGACCCTTGAAGCACCTAACACCCCAGCAGAAAGAGGCTTTTACAAAACATATCGATACTTTGTTAACATTGGGGGTAATCAGACCAAGCAAAAGTAGACACCGAACAATAGCTATCATTGTCAACTCAGGGACTGTCGTTGATCCAAGAACTGGACGAGAAGTTAAGGGCAAAGAGCGTATGGTTTTCAATTATAAACGCCTGAATGACTTGACGCATAAGGATCAATACAGCTTGTCAAGAATCAATACGATCCTAAAGAAGACTGGCACAAGTCAAATTTATTCAAAATTTGATCTGAAGAGTGGATTTCATCAAGTAGCAATGCATCCAGACTCCATCGAATGGATGACTTTCTGGGTCCCTAATGACCTCTATGAATGGCTTGTAATGCCATTCGGACTGAAAAATGCTCCCGTAGTATTTCAGAGGAAAATGGATAATTGTTTTTGAGGAATGGAAGACTTTATCGCAATATACATAGATGATATTCTGGTTTTCTTGAAGAATGAAGAAGAGCATGCCCGACATCTAAAAACCATGTTGAGTATTTGTCAGAAGAATGGACTTGTCTTAAGTCCCACAAAAATGAAGATAGCTGTCCCGGAGATTGAATTCCTTGGAGCTGTTCTGGGTAACCGAAAAATTAAGCTCCAACCTCACATTATCTCAAAAATTACTGACTTCAAGAACGAAGATTTAATGACCAAACATGGTATGCATTCTTGGCTTGGGCTTTTAAACTATGCCAGAAACTATATTCCTAATTTGGGAAAGCTACTAAGCCCACCATACGCAAAGACCAACCCAACTTGTGACAAAAGGATGAATTCCCATGATTGGACACTGGTCAAACAGATCAAGGAATTGGTCACAAGGCTTCCTGACCTAGAAATCCCACCAGAAGATAGCTACACCATCCTGGAGGTAGACGGTTGCATGGAAGGATGGGGTGGTATATGTAAATGGAAGAAGGTCAAGTATGGCCCAAAATCAACAGAAAGGGTCTGTGCGTACGGCAGTGGGAAGTTCTCCCCGGTAAAATCAACAATGGATGTGGAGATTTATGCAGTCATGAACTCCCTTGAGGCACTAAAGATTTATTATCTTGATAAAAAGGAGTTGACTATCAGAATTGACTGTCAAGCCATTATTAGCTTTTTCGGCAAAACTTCCAACAACAAACCATTTAGAGTCAGATGGCTGGCATTCACAGGTTACATCATCGGCACCGGAATCACCATTCACTTTGAACATATTGATGGGAAAGATAATCAGCTAGCTGATGCTCTATCCCGACTAATTAATTGCCTTGTTCTTACAGAATGGCCAGAAGGGGTTCTCAGCAGGTTGGAATTGGTGGCACCAGCACTCTAGGAATTCAGGGAAAAGCCAAACACGAAGGCTCAGGATCAGCTGACCCAGACCCTCAAGGCCCTCTCTACCTCGCTGAGTAGTACCAACAAATACTGCAATCCCTACACAAGCAATATCCAATCGCCCTCGAGAAAGCAGATGGAATTGACCAGTAACTCCATGAGCTTCAACAAGAAGCAGCTGTCAGGGCAACCAATGCACTCCAGCAGCTTAGGCTGCTACATGGCTTGAAAAAGCAGGAATGCCAACGGAGGAGTGCATTTGACAACTGGTGGTCAGATTGGTACCCAACCACTAAGCAGGTGGATGAGCAGCTGGAAACTATAGCAAACTTGTTGAATGATGCCGTTAGAAGGATGTCCTCTTTCTGTCTTTAAGGACAAACATCAAGAATCTTGCGGACGTGATGGGCCCATAAGGGGTTGAAATAATTAAGTTGTGTATGTAACTTTATAAACCCACTAGGGGTAAGCGATAAGGATATGAGTTGTAAAGTATGGTCACGGGTTATAAAGTGTGTAAGCTGCATGCTATAAAGTAGCCCTAGTAAGGATTCTCCCTTATCAAAAGAGGTATGAGCATGTGATGATGGGGCCAATGAGCACCCAGCATCTCTACCTCTCTCCTATATAAGAGAGCTTTGTAAACCCTTGCAGCACAAGTTCAAGCGACACTTGAGTGCTACTTGGGAAGTAATTGTGAAAAGGAGTGTTGCAGAGTAATAAAATCTGTGAGTTCTCTCCTTATTTTTATTATTTTGCAAATTAGCTGTTCGATCCCAGCTTGCTTTTATTGATCTTTTTGATCTACTCCTCCACCCTTACTTTTATTGATCTTTTTGATCTACTCCTCCACCTGGTATAGAAAAGCTATCCTGTGACAACGTTAAGAATATCATTCAGTATATGAATGATTATATGAGACTGACCTCTAAAACTGGAATGCATATTTTTCTAATTTTCTTTCTTTGGTTGTTTTACTTTGTATTTTTTGTTTTATTGATTTTTGACAACTTTCTCTCTTTGTTTTTTACTAATGTTTTTTTTTTTTCCTTTTTCCTTCTTTTTTATTATTTTTTCTCTCTGGATTTTCCTTTTGTTTTTTTATCTTTTTTTTTTAATAATTTTTTGTTTGTTACTAATGCTATATTGACAAGGTGTTGTTTAAAAGAGTTGAAATATAAAGTACAAAATTTTTAGTCTAAAAATGTAAAATTTAATATTAGTTAAAAAAAAAAAGATCTACTGCCTGACTTTAGTTTAGGAAGCAAGGACGATGATGTTGTGTTTGCTTAAGTGTTGAGGTTGCTTCATTCAATTTGGAGTGATAGCTGATAAGAGGTGTATGCAATGTTGAGCATTGCTGCGAAAGATAGATCTCTAGGGTGATTTTGGATAATATGGTTTTAGAGAAATTGTGGGTGTCGGTGAGCTCTGCGAGGTGAGCTCCTCAAGCGTTAGTTTGTAGCATAGGCTATGTTGTGATGATTTTGTTTGTTAATTAATAATTGAAGATAAAGTTGAGGAGCCATGGGATGCGAGATGTGACGGAGCATTGTTAAATCGAGAAGGTAAAATATGCAAGTCAAGCTATAAAGGATGGTATGTGGAGTGAGTCGAAGATTTAGTGCATTCGAGGGCTGTTTAGTTTCACTGGAAAAGACCTCAAGGCATGTTAAGACTCCATAGGAGTTGAGTGATGTGTACCCATGAGAGAAATGTATAACTCAACATTCGCAAACTTGATCATTAGGATGATCAAAGCCTTTGGACTCCAATTGGGTGTTTTTATTAGTTAACTGTGTTGATTCAGTTGTATAGTTGGGGTTTATTGTTTGGATTAGTTCAGATGGATGAGTCAATTTGGCAATCGACTCATGACAATCGAATGGTGTGTCATCGTTATGGAGAACAACTAACACTAAACTATTTAGTTATTAGATGCTATAGAGACCAGTTCAAATAGAGCGTGGATGGATAGTGTAACAATAGGGATTTCATTAAATTAGTCAACTGATGGTGCAATTAGCCAACTAATAAGCACCCGAATAGATAAACGACTCAACAACTGAAAGTTGAGAAGAGGCTATGTAAAAGACTTAAAGTCTGCAAATTAAAAACTATTCAACATGAATACTCTATCAAATTGCTATATTTTCTTATAACCTTCTTATTTTATATTATAGCATTATGTTTTTCCGTCTCTGGTGCCACCAAAAAGGAAAAAAGATAGCGGAGTGATCCACTGAATGATTGATAGATTGTGGACTAGGAGCCTAGGGTGGTACATTAAATATTAATGCATTTTGTCTTATCTTCATTGCTCTTATTTTCCATTACATATATTTGCTTTAGATCAATAACTTCGGTCATCGATCTCACTGCTCGTTCGACAATCGATTGATATAAGTACCTTGTGAGCTTCTAGAAAATTAAGCAATAACCGGAGAAATTTTAGGTTCCAAAGCTAGAAGGAAAATTCATGCATAGAAGAGAAAGATAGCCCTATGCTAATGCTTTGACATTGATATGATAATCACAATCTAGAAGGGTATGATTTTCTAATTGATGAAGATAACAAAATGTTACCCTTGTCTAGGTTAACAAAGATGTAAAAGGAGGTGGTTATGATTGACACAAAAGTCAAATTGATGCTAGAACAAGCCTAATCCTAGCAGGAGATGAATTAGATTGGGAGATACTCAATCGTCAAGGAACTACGGGAGAACAAGGAAATTAGAACCGAGATCTTATCTGGATTGTTCTAAATGTGTTCCCATAGACATCTTATTGAAGCTTTATTGTGAAAAGGCCTATAGAAATAAGAACTTGGCACTAATTGAGAAGGAAAAGAAAAAAAACACAAATCATCATCTTTAGATTTTGAAAAATACACCATGGAGGACAATGATAGGGAAGCTTACATGGTAAGGTAAGAAGAAAGTTTAAAAATAAATTAAGACTGAGTAGGAACAATTTAAAGGATTATTTAAAGAAGAAAAGAGAAGGAAGAACAAGGTCCGAACCTACAATTGTTAAAATGAGAGAAATGTAAAGGACCAACGTCTGAAAATAAAGAGTAGAAGAAAAGGAGGTAGCCACTTTCAAAAAAGGCCAAGAAAAGAAGAATTTAAAGGTCACATGGGATGATCTTACTAGGGTTTAAAATTTTTAATCCTACTAGAGTTTTAATCTCCGATCAGATGATATAGTTTTGGTATCATATCATGCTTGTATTGTATGATTTTCATATATTTTTTAAAAATGTATATCAATTAAAAAATTATTTTTGCTAATATTTGATTGTTATATATGTTCACTATTAATTTTATATTTCAGGTTCATATTTCAATAAAAAAATTTCATTTTTTATGTAGACTCGACCCTAGTATAAGTCTAAATCGGATCCATAATCAAATCAACGATAGTTACCCGTTGACTTAGTTACATGGGTTATGACGGGCCGATTACGGTTTAAGGCCCAAAATAATCGTGAATGAATTGTGATTCACTTATTTTTGTTGTTGGAACCAATGGTTCCAACATCAAGTTTATAACTTTTTTTTGTTATTTTAATGGTGGAGATTATTTGACCTTTTTTGTGATCGTTATTCTTTAAGTTTTATATATAGGATGCTCATTTCATCATTTTCATATCATCTTTTTTTTTTCTTTTCTCTTAATTTCAAAATCTCAATCGCTTTCGGGTGTCACATGCCATTTGATCGATAACTCCTGGATAATTCAAAAATATTTATTAGTATATCAAATTTTTGATAAATCACATATTGCTCACAACTTCTCTAGTTATTATGTTTAATTTTAGAAGGATAAGAATTAACTATTAAAATATTTTCAATATTATTTGACATTGCTAGTTTTAATTTTACAAGTATTGATGAACTTAAATTTATTTGTCAATATGTTATTAGTGATTTATTTTTTCATATTTATTGCATATGCCATATTTTAAATTTATGTGTTTAAGATATATTACAAATTTTACAAAATTAAATTAACTCAATCTAAATTAGTATTTTTATTTATGGCCACATCCTAAAGTAATGAAATAATAGAATAAATTTTGTAAAGTAATGGAATGACATCTAAAGAATTTCCATGTGATGTACCAACATGTTGGAATTTAACATATCAATTATTACAAGATTCATTTTAATATAGAAAACTATTATGTTGGATGTAACATATTCAACATGTTTAGTTTCGGAGATAATATATTGGATGAACGATGATCGATATTGTTTTTTGATTCCTTGGAAGAACAAGTATTATTTGATGATTGGACAAGAGCTGAAAAACGAATATAAGAAATGTAACTTTCTGGTGACGAGGTAAAAGAATTTGATATCGAAGGAACTAATACTATGAGAACGAGAAATGGAAGGGAGTAACAATGTCATTTTCTTAGATAACAAAGGTAAAAAAATAATCAAACTATGTAGATTTTATTCCCTTTTATTCTAAGGAAATATGTAGGCAACTTAAATAAGTGCAATTTTTTTTTATATTTTATATTTTAAAAAAATTATGTATATATATATATATATATAAATAAAAAAACATACCGAACCTTGAGCTGAACTTTGATCGGCGATTCCAAATTGACCCATAACTGTCTTCGATGATTAAGATTAAGGGTGGTCAATCTTCCACGAATCGTTGGTTTCAAACCGTTGATTCTGAACCATGGTTGAGTCTATTATAATGTAATTTTATTCGAAGTGAACAATACATATTTTTATATAATTGTGTGGAATTTATTTAAAAGTATTTATAAGAATTTTGATCATTAAATATATTTTTGTTATATTTGATATGACAGAATCCTAAATAAGAAATATTACATTATGCGAAATAATTTAAAATTCTATTATTTAATTTTAATTTATTTTTCCATGCTATTATAATTATTTGAATAGACAAAGAATAAAAAGTTTTAAATTTTTTAAATTTTGCGATTTAAAATATTATATTTTGTCTCTCTCTAAAGAGAAAGGCCGATTCGATTACGATTTTTTTTAGAAATTTGTAGATTTTTAACACATTCTGCAAATTTGTCATAAAAAAACATGTGTATTAGTTGACTCTTCAAAAATCTAGTCAGAGTCAACTTAATAGTTAACTAGTCTCCTCCTTTAGTTGATGCTTTGCTAAGCATTTGAAAATAAAAATTCACTACCGTTTTTAATTTTGTTTCCATATTTTGTTGGTGCAGAAAGTACCATTCCTTACTTTTGATGTATGAACCATAGTTAAAGTTAGGATTTATTTGTATTCTGATATGAGTGTTAAATATGCAGACTTAACAGGAAGTCCTAGTAGGCCGTATTGATCGGATATTAAGCAGATGTTTTGATAGATCAGGAGGATCGGACACCAGGCATGAAGTCTAGATAGGTCGAGTGGACCGGACATTTGGCATGAAGACCGGTTGGGTCAGGAGACCAGACGATCGGTAAAAAGTCCAATTGAGTCAGGAAGACCGGACAGCTGGTGGAAGTCCTGGTGGGTCAGATCGGATGTCAAGAATGGTAAGTTCGGCAGGGCAGCCGGCAGGTAAGCCTCGAGTGGAGAGGTGAGGTCGAATCCTCTGTAGGGGGACAAAGCTAGGCGTCAATCCGACGAATAGTCCGCGTGGGATTTAGAAGTCGAGATCGAGCAGTGTTACTATTGCTATCATGTTTCATATTGTTTGCTCGTGCTAATCTCGTTTTGCAAGGATTAGTCGACTGAATGGATTCCAGTTGACTGAAGTTCAGTCGATTGGGTACGAGTCAGTTGACTGGATACCTAGTTGGCAGGATTAGCTGGTGATCGATCGAAGATCTGGCAGCACAGATAGAAAGATTTTCAGTCGACTAGAGAGGCAAACTTTCCGATGCGGAGCCGAGTACCTGGAGTCGACTGGGGCGTGTTCAGTCGACTGGAAGACTCGAAGTACCATATCGACAGGCTGATGTGGAGTCGACTGGAGGGAATTCCAGTCGACTAGAAAAGCTTTATAAAAGGAATGCACGACCAGCTCCGAATACAACTCATCTACTACGTCCAAGTGCGGCTACTATTTGTCTTTTTCCACAAGAGCTTCATCCATTCACGAAGACGCATTTCCGACACTCCGTGCCTACTTCTAAATCTCCAAAAGTGTCTGTATAATTTAGTTCTTAATATTTGTATTCATTTTCACTTTTATGTACTTAATTTCAAAGAGAAGGTAGTGTTACCCATCTCTCATTTTTTGTAAAAAGCGAACCCCTCCGAAGTCGAGAGTTCTCGAATCGGAGGGTATTATAGTGATTGCCCATCGAGGTAGCTCTCGGAAGAGCTACGGGCTTTGGAGTAGCAACCCAGCCAGGGTTGTGAACCAAGTAAAAAGCTTGTCTCTTTATTTCATTTATTCTGCTGCATACTCGTATTTTAAAATAAGTTTTTAAAATCTAAAGAGAATTTATAACCTTCGAGATTCACCCCCCTCTCTTGGAGTAATTCGATCCTATATATTTATGATGTGAAATACTCGGTTATGATCCCAATTACCACTCTCAAAATGTCTTGAGTGCCTTTTTTTTTTTATGAATAATGGGGGGGAGGGGATTTTTGAAATTTGGTTGAGATTCACTATTCTTCCTCGCATATCATAGCTTAAGGCCAGCTTACGCGTAGATAACTTTTACCGTTCTTATTTTCATTTATGCTTTATTAGTACTTATTTAACTTAAATATATTGTCAATTACAAAGAGAAGATTATTGATGCAATCAATCCTTAATTTTGATTTTGGTTTTGATGGGTTAGGTAAAAAGTTTAAGTTACACCCGTTATTATATTTGATACGTGGACGAGGTCATGCAAAAATGTGACTCTTCCTTCTTTTTGTTGGCATAAAACTTTAAACAACTCACATGGAACACTAGATGGATTCGGAACCATGTTAATAATTGCAACTTATAGGTTACTTCCCTAAGCTTTCAAATAATTAGAAAGGGGCTTTTATAGTTGTGCACCAAACACTTGTGAATGTTGCTTCAAAACACCCTAAGGGAAGCAAGTAGAAGCTGCATAAAGACTTTATCCCCAACATCAAGTTCCCATGTTTCTTAAATTGTACAAAAGCTTGGGAGTTAAAATCAAACGCCAAGGAACCGAAAGATTATAGAGAGTTATGTCTAATGTATAGAAAAACTAAAAAACAACAACCAGAGTTTTATACAAATGGTAAGAAGTTTGGCTTAAGAAAAGCTCAGACGTATAAGGGAAAACCACACAAAACTCATGTACGGGTAATTAAGAAGTACCAACACGACAAAACCAAAGTCAAGAAGTATAAATGCTACATATGTGGCGAAGAAGGGCACTTTGCAAGGGAGTGCAGGAATAAATATGGAAATAAGGAACGAGTAGCAATGCTGGAAAGCCTTGATCTACCAGAAGAATATGATGTTCTCTTAGTAGACCCTGAGGAATCAGACAGTGAGGCAATCTACAGTATGTCTGAAGGAGAACAAAATACAAAGCAGCATTGCGGAATCGCAACAAGCATACTACCTGCGGAAAATTTGTTTGTCCTAATTGGCGAGGAAACGGGATGGCAGGTTCAGGTAGATATCTCGGAAGAACAAGCCAAATGCGAGCACCATTGGCAGATAAATCAGGAAGTACCAATGATATTTGTTGTAGGTTCTGTAGGGTAGCAACTACAAAGCGATCCTGAGCCCATTGCACCAGCTGCAGCTTATCCACATGTGTAATGTGCGCGGATTAAAAAATCTTCAAAGGAAGAATAAAAAGGATTGAGCCCCAGGGATCCGTTCTATCTATTAGTTGTAAAGAAAGTTGTAAAGCCTTAGTGGATGACAAAAGATACCAATACGAAGGACGATGGGGCCCAATGAGCACCCGCTTCGATAATTGTTATCACTTTTGCTGCTCTATAAAAGGCCAGGAAGATGAGACTATGAGGCATCTTGAGCACTACCAAGTTTCCTCTTTCTCTAACTTCCTCTGTTCTTAGCCTACTCTGTCTTGCAATCTCTCCGGAGGTAAATAAGATTGTTACCAAGGCAAGGCCATTACTGAAGAACTATTGAAAGTCAAATCAACCTTGAAGAACAGCTGGAAATCTAAAGGTCCAAAAGAGCCAACATGGTATCAACAGAAATATTATATTCTATTGGATTCCAGCCAACACAACATAGGGCATACCAATATTACTCTGAGGAAGGAATTCTTTATGTAGAAGAAAGGCAAGTAGATCTACCACTACCACTTGTCACAGAACAAAGTCATCAGGCCTTACGCGAAGCAGGATTTGCCCATATCCATATAGGGTTGGTCATGATCAGAGTTTATGCCTTACATCGAAGGGATACAGGAGCTATGGTATTAATAGTTCTACGGGATACCAGATGGCACGGTGACAGATCCATTATTGCGACCATGGAAATAGACCTAACAAGAGGAACCCAGATGATTTATGTCATTCCGGATCTAATGATGAATATTGAAGACTTCGCAAATCATGTTGAAATATCTATTCAGACACATGGGTACCAAGACTGGCAAGGAGGATCAAGCAATTTGTTAATAACCAGAATTGATGGTTGGGCGGCTTACAAATACAAGTTTTACGAATTTTGCCTATAATATCCAAAATGTTGCAGATTATTTAACTAGTAGGAGAGTTAACGCCCTGCCAGGAACAAGGTTCACTATGGAGGAGTTGCAACAACAAAGATGGATATTACGACCATCAGCCCGACAAAGCCCTGTAGCACTAACCAGGATACAAACAAGGACGCTACTAGATGGTAGCCTTTCAAGTCATTTTGTCCATCTTTAGTGCTCATGGTTTTTTGTTTGCTTGTGGTTGACGACCACCTCAGTGTCATTACTTGTGGGGCTGTTGATGGATTACTCAGTGAGAACTCGCTAATGCCTTCTCTAGCATTGCCGAAGACTGTACCTGTTGTTTTACACACTTGTGTTTTGAAGAATTGATTATTGGTGTAGCAAAAGGCTTTGATTCCACTTGCCACGGGCTTGGTACCCATGAGTCCCATGTGGTGGTTCTGTCCATCAGGCACAACCTTCCACTTAGAAATTTAGTTTGTCAAGAAAGACTTTATGACTTGAACAGTGTCTTAGGCCAAAGCTTCGTTGGCACAAAGTGAAAATTGTTTGGCCAACTGGTTTAATGGTTTATAATAATTTAAAGTAAATAAGTGCGATAATAGAATATATTTTAATGTAGGTCTTTATTTAATTCATTGACGATTTAATTATCCAAAAAAAACATTGAAGTATTGGAGACAATGACCAGTTTAACACAATAATAGGGGAGGTGAATAGCGATTCCCGTTTAACTCGATTCGATCGTATTCATGTGTTCTTGTCTACACAAGTTAGCATAACGGAATACAAAACAAATACAAATATACAACACACAACACAAGGCAAAACTGATTTAACGTGGTTTGGAACCCTAGTTTCTATTCCACGGTCGAGCTCTAAAGTGAGCTCTAGTGATGCACACCACCATTAACAAACTTCTCCTCCTCGGAAAATACTTCGGAGGTGGAGAAATCTCTTACAAGATATTTACAACTGTTATTTTTGTAACAAAGGATACATCTATTACATGAAAGAAGCCCTATTTATATACAAGATTAGAGCTTAGTCAAAAGAATAAATCAAACCCTATCCTAGGAATAAATTAAATTCTATCCTAGGAAATAATTATTCCTAATGATATTTAGGGATAATATTTTATCCCTAGTCATATCTACAATATTCTAACACTCCCCCTCAAGCTGAAGAATATAAATTATATCCACCTAGCTTGTTACATATGTAGTCAATTCGGGGACCTCTCAGAGACTTAGTAAACATATCTGCTAGTTGATCATGTGAGTTAACAAAACTAGTAGATATTTCTCCATATATGACTTTCTCTCTGACAAAGTGACAGTCGACTTCAATATATTTTGTCCTCTCATAAAAAACTGGATTTGAGGCGATATGCATGGCGGCTTGGTTATCACATATAAGTGACATTTGTGTATAGCGTCTTGAACCTTAGCTCTGAAAGCATTTGTTTGAGCCGTATAAGTTCTTGGTATTTATGATCATAGCTCGATACTCTGCCTCTGCCTTTGGATCTTGCCCTGACATTACATTTTTGCTCTTCGAAAGCAAGGTTATCTCAGATAAATATACTGAAAACTAAGTAGATCTCTATCGATGGGAGATCTTGCGATCTGCGTGAATATCCTATGACTCTATTATGTCCTTTGTATTTATACAAAATACCCTTTCCTGGAGCGTCTATGATATATCGAATAATGCGAATCGCGTATCGATATTCTTTACGGAGAGTTGAAAGCGACTTACTACACTTCTATGCGAATGAGATATACTGGATGAGTAATAGTAAGGTAACTTAGTCTTCCTCTTAATCGCTGTATCGTTCGGGATCTAGTAGAGGCTCCCTGATTTGGTAGGAGCTTGATATTAGGATCCGTAGGGTTGTCATTGTCTTTGAGTTTAACATTCACTGTTTCTTACAGAATATCCATTGCATACTTCCTTTGAGATATAATGATACCATTTACGGATTGTCTTATACATCCCAGAAGTATTTAAGTCTGTCGAGATCTTTAATGCGGAAATGTTTGAAAAAGGCGTTTCACTGTGAGATCAGAGATGATCACTACTGTGATATGATATCATCGACATAAACCACTAGGTAGATCTGATCGGTAGATGAGTGGCGATAAAAGGCAGAATGGTCGACCTCGCTCAAGTCGTAAATTTTGAATTACAATCTTGAATCTATCTAACCATGCTTTGGATATGGCTTGAGACCGTATAAAGATTTTATAAGCGCACAAGATCGAAGACTCCTGGCGAAACACGGAGATTGCTCCGTATGACTTCTTGAGCGAGTCACCATGTAAGAATGCATTCTTGATGTCAGTGATAAAGAGTCGGTGTTGAATCGCGTGATGGACATGAATAAAGCGTATAGAGACATCTTGGCAGCGGAGAAAATGTGTCCCGTAATCGATCGAAGGATCTGAGTATAACCTTTAGCGATAAGGCGAGCCTTAAGCCGTCAATGATTCGTCTGGACCTTCATGTATATACCCATTGTGACCAACAATGGACTTTCCGGTGGTAGAGGCGAGATCCCAAGTCCTGACTCTGTAAGACACTCATTTAAATCTAGCATGTCTGTTTCCGTCTGGATGGCAGCAGCGTCTCTTGCGATCTTTGGAAGAAAGCAGGCGAGGAGGAAGAGCAGAATAATAGGAAGAGAAAGGCGATGGTAACTCGAAGAAACATAATGTGGAGAAGGATTACGAGTGGAGCGTATACCTTTCGAAGAGCGATAGAATATCGATTGGAAAGGCAGGCCGGAGGAAGGAGGAGGACTTGGCTCGAGAGATGATTCATGGCGAGTCGGTGTTGGCCCGTGCTGGCGGGGCAGGGCAGCGATAAACCTGCAGCGGAGGAGGAATTGGGGTGGGGGTAATAGAGAATCCTCGGAGGATCGTAGAAGGATGAAATTGACGATGACTCGAAGACCCGAAGAAAGGCTGAATCGAAGAGCGTGACATCGGCGAGAGATAAAATCTGAAGCGGAGAGTAGGGAATAATACTTATACCCTTTACGAGGCCAGTGGGTATCAGGAAAACACGTTTATCACAGGGATAGAGTTTATCGATGCGGGATCAGGATCGAAACGTATAGAACCAAAGACCACTAGGTGGTAAAGGATGAAGAAATTTATTGAATAAAGTCGTGATGAGGTATTTAACCTGTAAAGTAGGAAGACATCGTTTGATGAGATAACATGCGATGAAATCTGGCGTCGTCCCAGCGAAGAGGAGCGTAAGAGTGGAGAAGAGTCAGGGTGGTCTCGAAGATGGCGATTCTTGCGTTCTGCGACTCCGTTGTTGGGGGTATGAGACGAGACTTTCGATGTAATATCGTGAGATGCGAAGGTTTGAAGCGGGTAGATAGATATTCACGTCATTATCACTCTGCGAGGATTGAAGAGGATACAGGTGTATTTTGACCGTTAAAAAGATTGGAAAATAGAAAACAATTGAGCGATCCTTGCCGTAGATATAACCCAAGTCTGTGGAAAAATCGTCTACAAAGTAACAAAATATCGTGACCCGATAAATGACGACTCGGACCCCGAATGTCGGAATAGACTGAACGAACCAAAGCGAGGGAGACGTGACTTATAATGCGAGGAGAAAACGAACTACGTACATGCTTGCCTAATTGACACGACTCACAAGACAAAGATTCTAAGTGAGACAGACTAGGATGTAATTGTTTTAACTTATTAAGACCAGGATGTCCCAACTGAGCATGGATAACAAGTGGAGATTCTGCTGCCGCACCAACAAAAGAGTTTTGGTGAAGTTGATATAGACTATGAGACTCATATCCGGAGCCAATCATCCTCCCCATACTCCGGTCCTGCAATGAAACAAAAGATTTAGTAAATGAGATGACACAATCAAGAGACCGAGTAAGCTGGCTTATTGATAATAAATTAAAGGGAGCTCCGGGAACATAAAGAACATTCTGAATGGGAAGAGATGGAGAAAAATGTACAATACCAACACCTTGGGACTGAGTTTGAGAACCATTTGCCATGATGACAAAGGGTAAATAACCGGAAGTAGATAGTGAGGAAAAAAGAGATCTATTACCAGTGATATGATCGGTGGCCCCAGAGTCAAGTACCCAAGGGCCCGAAGAGCGAGATATACCAGCAAAGGAATTACTAGCTTGTGTAATGGCAGCAAGAGAATTAGACTCCCGTCGATCCTCATCCCACTTCAAAAAGTCATCATAGGAAGGCAGTGGAGTTAAAGCTGGTGTCAACTGAGGCGATAGAGTTGGGTCGAGTGTCAATTGGAATCGAAGTCAAGACGCGTGTAGAACTCGGGCGATCGAGCGATGCGAGGAGGTCGACCATGGAGACTCCAACATTTGTCAATCGTGTGTCCTGGTCGGTGACAATGATTACACCAAGGACGTCCTTTGTCATTCTTACGCGGTGGAGGTTTGTTGTCGTTTCCAGAGACCAATGCTGAAGAGTCAACCGGAACGGAAGATGGTAATGTTAAGACTTTGGTAGGGACACAGAGGAGAGTCGCTCAGGTAGAATCCATGGTGGCCTCTATGGGGCTGCTCGGGATCTGATCACGAATATGAGAATAATGTGTGGGCAGACCATATAACGCCAGAGACAAAATTTCTTCCAATTTTCAAGCTCTGCAGCAGGAGTGGCCGCGGGTGGGAGCAGGTCATTGAACTCACACAGAAGACTAGAGACTGATCCCAAATAAGTTGACATAAACTCCTTGATTCGATGGGCATTTAGGATGGTCATGAGGTCGTCACATACTTGATAGAGTCGCCGAGAAGTATTCGTAAGAAGTTGTTGAGCTTGTATCCAAACATCCTTGCAGGTCTTATGAGTCCGAAAGACATCTCGGAGAGATGGATGGATAGTGACTCAGATAATGTAACACAACTGAGCATCAACCTTTCTCCATAAAGGACAATCGACCACTTGAATATCCTCTTCAGTTTGTGTGAGATGTGTTTCATAACCCTGTCCAACAAGCCAAAGCTCAATGTAAGAGGTCCAAGAGGAGTAGTTTTTACCATCCAAGAGCTAAGACGAGAGCGGTGCCGTCACGTGGTTGGTAGAAATTAGGAACTCCGGCTTCGAAGTGTTGGAGGTAGTCATGACTAATGATGCAGGTATTGATCAGATGACTGGATGGTCCGCTGATAGGACTGTTTTTCAGGCGATCGTGCTCGAGCGCAATTGCGTCGTGCTCTTGGGTTCTGGCGACTGCTCGAAGCGACGGAGGAAGAAAATAAAAAGGCGGAAGCGTAAGCGATGGGAGAGTTGAAGAACGAGGAAGAAGGTGCGGGCAGCGACAGGCATGAGCACGACGACTCATCGGAGAGGTTGGGCTTGTGGCGCAAACCTCCCCCGCGCGACCTTCGCCGCTGACCGTCGGAAGGAGGTCGGAGCGCGAGCGAGCAGAGGTCCTCGGCTTCGGGCGGCGCTACCGCTCGACCGACCGGCCGGAGGCCGCGCTCGGCCGGCGAAGAGTGGCGGTGAAGGGCCACGGAGAAGAGGCGACAGTGGCGGTGGATGCTGACGTGAGAGAAGGTCGAAGGCGGCGACGGAAGGGCGGGCCGTCGCTTGCAGAGGGGGCTGCTTGAGAAGATCGCGAGCGTGAGAAGATTGCGAGCGTGAGCAGCATCGCGGGGAAAGAGATCGCGATGTGGAAGAAGAAGAAGCGCGCTTGGGAGAAGAAACGCGAGCAACGGAAGATCGTGAAAGGTGGAAAACCTAAAGCTCTGATACCATGTTATTTTTGTAACAAAGGATACCTCTATTACATGAAAGAAGCCCTATTTATATACAAGATTAGGGCTTAGTCAAAAGAATAAATCAAACCCTATCCTAGGAATAAATCAAATTCTATCCTAGGAAATAATTATTCCTAATGATATTTAGGGATAATATTTTATCCCTAGTCGTATCTACAATATTCTAACAACAACAATAAACAATAGACTATAATCAAATACAAGAAGCAAATACAACAATAAGTAAATAAAACTTTACAAAGATAACTTTTGATTGCTTGCTTGTTGGTTGCTTTGGATTGCTTTTGAAGGTTTGGAATGCAACACTTTCCCTTCAAAATCGCTCTAAAAATCGTTGTGAAATCTTCTAACTCGAGCTCCTTTTATAATCTGCATCGGGATGGATTTCGGCTAGTAGTCGACAACCAAAAGACACTAGTCGATTGCTCGTCTATCTTTTATCTCACAACGGATTAATCCACGAGTCGACTACCGTACATTCTGCGGCTCGCCAACGACCAAATAACCGCCGATTCTAGCAATGATCGCTAAACCCTAGCAATGAGCTTCAATGACTTACATGACTAGTTATTATCGTCATAATCCCAAATCGACTTCGAGTCAACTAGGCTCTGGCGTCGCGCACTTGGCCAATCAATTGGTCCATAACCCCAGTCGGCTGATAGATCTTAAACATGAGATTTAACCCAAGTATGATCCCCTCATACTTGATCGACCACCCTTAGCCTAGACCTAAGCCTTCTAGTCACCTCCATCAGCCTTACGCCCTCAGGGTTCATCCGAGTCCTCCACGACTCCTTCACCATTCACGTTAGCCTTCAGGTGTTTCCATCGGCTATGTTATGCTAACGGGGTCTCCTTTGTTAAGGTTCATTTGGATTTATACCGTCAATACTACATGCTTGGACTTTACACTGCCAAAATCTTACCCTTGGACTTCCTTGACAAGATCCACTTGGACTTACGCCGCTAAGACCACATGCTTGGACTTATGCCGCCAAGACTACGCCCTTAGACTTTCCCATTGCCATGCCTCAATGTTTGGACTTTCACCGCCAACACTATACACTTAGACTTACGTGGTCAAGATTTAAAACTTGGACTTTCCTTGCCAAGACTTTAAATTTGGACTTTCCATGCCAAGTATCCAAACTTGGACTTCCCCTTGAGTCTGGTCAACTTGATTGCTCCAACAATCTCCCTCAAATAATCTCCCTCATATGATTTTGGATATTTCAATCATCCACTAGTCATATGGTCAACATCTGGTCAAACCATATCCAACCGTATTGACAAACATCAAAATACTACTCGAGTCTGGTCAATATTGACTCGGGGCCTATTGCACCAACATTATTAACATAAGAAAAGTGGAGTTTGTGTTAATACTATACAAATTTACCAATACAAAATAATAATTAATTGAAAGTAGTGGAAATTTTATATTAAATCATGATTT